>JABSMS010037414.1:0-24796 GCA_018902275.1 Aleiodes sp. PSUC_FEM 10030003
TATAATATATGTATTTCCATTCCATTGCAATTTTATGCGTGCATCTTCCTCGGCCTTCGAGGCTCAGTGAACTCCGATGCCATATTGTGCTCTATTAATGAGAATAAAAGACTAATATGGAGAAATTTTAATCCGAAATGAGAAAGAAGGAATAAATTATCAATCCAATTTAAAACTACAAATTATTTTTCATTTAGAAACAGCAATTTGGCTGAAGTGCATAATTTCTCGATGGAAATTCTTGGCTATGGCAAACAACGAAATATGGGTGTATTTACAGCCAAATGCTGGAACGCAATATTCTGAATAGTCAGAATAACGCCTCTGCGAACTTCCGGCTGGAGAATCTCCCCGTAGCTGGTGGGCCTGGAAGTCCTGAATAATGGTACCAAACGAAACGATGCGACAATGGACAGGATGCAACTGAAGGGTTAACATTGCAAATCACAATGGTGACCACAAATGCCAGCGACAGGTTAGTGAATGAAAGGACTAAAATAGAGAAGTGTTACCAGAGTACACGTGGGCTATTATTTCTTATACAGGTACGGCATTAAGAAGTTTCTTTATTTCGTCGATTGTGGGAAAATTGTCGCAAAAAACCAAGAGCTCTCTTCCACAATCATGAATTACTGAATTCAATACAATCGTGTGAATTTTTCAGCACAAATTTAATTTCAATTCAATTTTTTTTCTCTTAATTTCACTAATTTTTTACAATAGAACAAGATACATCTACTCAGAAACGCAGGTGTTTCACCCTCACTGTCATTTTAATTTTAAATTCCTCTCAACGCATTAGTGTTGAAAATAACCAGCTGAAAATTAAAGTTTGCAGAGTATGTACGGTGAGAATGATCGAAGCTATCCTCTTATACTCCTCTGCAGTGTGCGATGGTACGAAAGCTGTTACCTTAATACGTCCAACGTCTCGTGTTGGAAATGTGAAAATACATTCACAGTTGAATGAAAAATAGGAAAACTAAAGTTTGAATATTCTCGAAAGTTACTCACCTTGATTACTCCCTCCCTCATATGCTACGACAAGACCACAATAAAAGTAATCAATCTCATTTTCAATCAGTGAATTGAATTATTTCCCTCGTTCCTTTTCTTTTTCTTTCCGTTTCTACGTGTAGATTTTTTCAATTCACTGGAAACGACGAAATTTCGAAATTACGTGTAGTGTGAATCGACTGGTTGAGATTTATAGAGAAAGAGAGAAAGGGAACCATAAAAATCTCTCCGCTCTGAATACAAGAAATAAAAAAAAAACCATGACTGAAGTGACTGGCTCGCCTTAATTAATGGCATCGATCATGACAAAGGCTTTACAGGGGGACAAAAATCTTATAGCATTCATTCTGTCCCATTCAATCCCTACTTCACTTGATTTACAAAGAATTTTCTTAATTTGTCAGGAGAATGTGAAAGTACTCCTTTCTGGGGCTTTAGTCTAAACGCGGGAATTTCCTCGAGTGGTCAGCTACCACGATTTATTGTGTTGCCAATGAGAAAACTCTCTGTATTGCCAACTGCAGAGAAGAATACCCAAGCGTCGGTCCTGTTAGGAGCAATTATCTGTCTCTTTTTTCATTCCCCTTAATTGTAAAAACTAGTATAATGCACGTGTGAATTTATGTGCAAAAAAAGCTTTCCATGTAAATTATTTATTTTGTAATTTCAGGGCATTTCAAGTTTTTTTTTCTGCCCGCCGATGTTTCTAGAAAATCATTGCGATTAAATTATATATTTGCAGGTGTTGATAAAACCTCCGGCTCTGTCATAAAAATATTGAAGAAAGAAGAAAAAAAGATAATTTTCCTTTTTTTTCCTGAACTAGGGGTGTAACGAATCCTCAAGGGAGCAAATTAAAAAAACATTCACTACTGTACCTGTATGCCAATAAATAAACGAGATTGTGAATGATGATGAAAAAGGATGTAGTATTTTGAATCGTATGGATAACATATAATATTTTTTTCCGTAGAAAAGACTATAATAATCAGTTCAAGGGATCGTTTGATCATACACTCTTCATAAACGCCTTCCCGTTCACAGTTCAAATAAGTTGCTTCCCCTTTCTGGAAACCTTTGGGATCGATTGAAAAAAAAATATATACATGGGGAAAAAAATTCACACCACACTCATATTGACGTACCCTCTAAATTTCCCGGGGAAGAATTCAAGTATTCATATATTATTCAAGATATGGTTCGAACTAAATACTGATTATGTTAAGAAAGGAAATATAAAAAAGGAAGGTGTCAGGATACTACTTGTACTATCACTTGCCCACGCCACAATACTACAGAACGAGGGAAAAAATACTAAAATATTCAAATCAAGCATTTTCTACTAGTTTATCTTCATGTTTTTCATTTCCAATTTCACTAAGAGCTGGGGAGAAATCATTTAATGACTTTACTAATTAAAATTTTGAGTAATTGGGTTGAGTTGAAATACTGGGAACGCTAGGAAGCCTCTGTCTCATCATCGTAGCTTCCGTCTGACCGTTCGGTTGGCAAAGGTCAGTGAGCCTACAAGTATATACCAGGGTATAATCTACTTATGCATGCGTAAACGCATAGCTAATACTGATATGCATGTGCACGCAGATCGTGACAACAGGAGGGACATAGCAATGTAACAGCACGCGCCACCCTCACGCAAAGAATGATCTTATCGATTCACCTTTTGTTCCTTTTGTCTACATAATTGTATTTTGTAGCATCTCCGTTTGTCGTTTGTTATAATTAACCTGTAAAGGAAACAACATATTGCAAGAAAATGTTATGATTCGTTATGCCTCGTTTGTGACCTGCCTCTATATTGTTGTGAGGATATGACAGTTGCAAATTAATAAGCCGTAAGTTTTTTTAAAAATAATTTTCAGTACCTAGTTGTTTGTTTCATGAAAAAACTAGGTAATGAAAATTGTTCTGAAAAAACCTACAGATTATTAATTTGCAACTGTCATATCCTCACAAGAGGATATTATTCTGTCTGTTATTAAGAGAAATGCATGTAGAGAAACGGCATATTGTAAAATTTGTACGTAAATTTCTAGGCAAGTTCAACACAATTGGATTGAAAATTGCAGTAATTTGAAAATAATGGAAGAATGTAGAGGCAAGTAGAATTTGCTCAATAGAATTGTAAAATTAGTTTAATTATAGTTAATGCTGATGGTGATATTTGAAATTAATTCGTATTTGAAAAGATAATACGAAATAGGCAATTAAATTATGGCAAAGGGGCAAAATATAATTAACAATAATGAAAGCCTGGGATTATAGATTGACTTGAATTTTGAGCTGAACAAGAGGTAATTTACATAGAGAAGAACATTAGTTAATTACCAGGGACATAACCAATGATTGGTGATCGAAACGATGGCCGCAACTCATGGTGCAGTTAAGCCCGGAGTTATTGCCAGGATCATCGTTAAAACTAGAAATGTATCAGTCAGCCGCTTTTGCAGAGTACACCATTTACCATATACACTATCTGGCGATTCAACATGAGAGTAGTTGAAGTAGGGGAAACTGGAGGTGGATGAGCATAGAGTCCAAAACCATTCGAAAACCGATGCACTGGCAAACGTATTTAATCCCCACAACGCTCGAGGCGTACCGACATTTTGAGGATGAACCGTTTGACCCCCCCCCCTTTCGTCCCCCGGCTCTTTCTCCTCTCTCGTTCCTCTCGCCAATACCAATCCCTGAAATTCAGTACGAAATGCAACGACTATAATCCATCGAGGGTTGGTACCAGTGTGATAAAGCCCTCTGGCATTCATCATCATATCACGTACAGAGAGATAGCAACAGATGACTATATTTTTTAATGTGCAAACCTAAATATCGGAGATATTGTCATTTATTTCCAAGATTATTGAATAATGAAGTTTATTGAGCACTTTAAACTGGAAAAAGGATTATGGAAATTTTTGATTTTTCATTTCAGATTATGTATAATGATAATTTTAGTTAAATAAATGATATGGTCAAGCCAATGAAAAAGACTGAATATAATGTATTTTATGTGAATTTTGTGGTCAGTCCTGGCTATCAACGTAGCATCTCGCTGACCGTAAATTCACCAACAAGAATAACGAGTGATCCTCTTGCTGGTTTCATACAGAGAACGGCACAGTACCATTGGATATATCTTGCGACTTTTCGAGTTATCAACGTTGGGTTTTATTAATGACAGACTAGACGGTGTGGCCCCGTGTGCCAGTCTTTATAGCAGGACATAAACTCTAAACTGATTAACAGTAGCCAGTAGCCAGGTCTCTTCTCATTCTCCTACTCACTGCAAATATATATGCAGTAGCTTTGAATGTATATACACTGAAGGTGGAAAGGCAGAGGGGTTCACTACCAAAACTACCCCGTGCTGTGTCTCGTTAGCAATAGCCACGGTTTATAGGCCATCGTCGCTGAAATTAACATTGCCCAATTAAATTGATAGATGCTTCTAACCGGGTACGCATTAAATCCCATAGACCTTAGGAAAATTCCACATAAATCACAAATTTCTTTACTCGTTATCCCCTTCATAGCTCCCACTTACTCCCGAAAAAACCGATTTGAAATACTGCATGTTGCCTTTTCACATTCAACAAAGAGATCTCTCTTCTCTTTCTCCGAGGCATGAACCTCCAGCTAAATAAATTAAGGAGATCAGAGAAAGAATAGAGTGGAAAGCTGAGGGAGCGTAACTGTAATCATCAAAATTCTGTGCACGCGATCACGAATATTAATAATTTTTATTTGGTTTCTTACAAGGTTTCACCTCAAATCATACGTTATGAATGCTCGACTTATAAATGGAATATTATATTATGTTACGTTATGAAGGCACAATTCTTTTTACATCAATTTTTCAACGAAACTTGTTATTTTCTCATTCTTCCTCTTTTGTGTTACGACAAACCACGAAGGTATATGTATACATCAATATCATTTCGTTTTCCGATGATTACAGCGAAATCTGCAGCAACTATTCACAGCCTGTAATGGGGATGCATGTGAATTCATTATGAATGTGAAAGATTCTCTCATTTTTTTCTTATTCCATCGTTTCGAGGAAACAGAACATAAATTATTATTTTTCAATAAAATAGGTGGATAATTATTAATGCTACACATAACTTCTACTTGATTTAATCATGAAACTCCTCTATGTCCAATAGTGTTGCCGTCCTTGATATAATGTTGAAACGTGCAAGGGCTCTTTCGTGGTTATAAGGGTTGCAGCATTGTACGAAGGTACAGCTATTAAGCACAGCTATCACGGGTCGACGGGATCAGTGCGACGTGCTGCAGGGAGAGAATGGATATAACATACTTGCGAGTTGAGGCTTATCTTCGTCAATTAAATTAACTCCAATCTGACACACACTCATGCAATGCATGTACGTGTATTATTTTATTCAGTGTCTCCCTGTTTTGACCAGAATGTTATTTATGGCATATCAAAACACAAACTGAAATGAATTTCAGAGTAATCAAACGGAAAATCCGTTTAATCATAATTAGAAAATGCTATTATTTCCTGATATCCGTAAATTGATGATAATAAGAAGATAATTATTAATAACTAGTCATCAGTGTACCAATATTATAATTCCTAAAAAAATCGAATTAATGATAGGAAAATCAACGTACTTTTCTCGTTAAATAAAGCTAAAAGAAACTCGACGACGTTAATTTTCTTCTCATTCGCTAAAAACAAATTGTACGCCAGTTATCCGAGACACCGGGGGTGCACTTAGCTGATGAGCGTCCAACAAACTCGAAAAGCCGTAGCACGCAAACGACTAGGTACTCTACCAGTTTCTCGCGTGTCGATCGCAAACGTGCGACACGAATACACTACCTCACTGATATCAAAGAGGTTCAACCAACCCCACCTATTTCACGAACAGTCGAATTGGTGCGAGGGAAATGGTTATGTTCATTCTTTCATTTTATCTTCTCGTTTCCGAGCATTGTCTGCTGCTTCATTTTTTTATATTGTTAACTGTCACAATTTGCATGCTTACCGAACTAAGTGACTGGATAATTAATTCCGAATAAATGATAATCTTTCACAAATTGTCATACGCATTACTTTTTAAAATGAACAAACGAAATACTTAAATGAGCAAAAATCAATGAACTAATATTCGATACTCCGATTAAGTTTCAGACATTACCAATTTTTTCTACCACTCAGTCATATTCATTCAATTCTGAATGTGGATCAATTTTGACGTGAAAATAAATTCAGAATAGCCCTCCTTTTAGTCGAATAATGACACGTATATCCGGAGTTTATTATGGTGCTTCACTCAGAAAGTAGAATCGAGAGAAGAAAGGAAAGAGCAAAAAACGAAAAACCAATCGTTAACTTTAGCTTGGTCACGTGTCCGTAGTGAAGTTAACTCGGCTATTATCCACGTTATGCGGACGCATCGTGGTAATTTATTTTCAAAAGGATATAATGGACCAACCATCGAGCGTAAATACATGGATATGCAGTGTTTGGGTTTTGACTATAGGTATAGCATACTCGCGATACTATAAGTACTATGGCTACGTACTAGATGATGTTGTAATGTGTGTGAAGGGTTGACCTACGTGACTATTATTTAGATGGGCGTTGTGGGATTGCAGTGGTCGCCTGATTCACGTAATTCGATGCTATACACCGTTGAGAGTTCATGATATATACACAATATTTCATGAAACAGAAGAACTTGTTTTATGATCGATTGACGGGAAATGCCCATGACTTGATTATTTCATAGCAACCGTCATACATAATAAGTTTTCCCCAGTACTCCATGCGAGCCCTGGAAAATTCAGTACTAAGTAGAGCAGCTTAATAACCAAAGTGAGTGGCACGTAATTTCATCACATGATGACTGTCATTAGGCATTACATATATCTGTCACCCTGTGGAGTTGAAAACGTTGTACTCGATGTATCTTGTTTCTTCAGAGGCACAGAATGGGGTTAGAAAAATGTTGATGCGCCGTACAATGGTCACTTTATTCGCGTAATTGACTCAATGGCCATTTAACGTGAATGTATAGATATATATTAAAGACAAGTGGAGGAGAGAGAGAAGAAAACCATTTAGGTAGGAGGAGAATAATCATGCTGATCATGATGATGGGCTTTCTTTATCTTGCTGAGTAGTACTGAGATTGATTGACTCGACTAAAATAAAATGATGATACAACAATATGCATGCCTACTTGTCAGAAAATGTTGATTTGAAATTGAGGAAGTGAATAGATGAAAATTTATTATTTTACCAAGGAATTAGAAAATTATTCATTGGATTTATGTGATTTAGATTTTTTCACACAAGATATTATCGACTAATCTCATTTTGTCCTGAAGACGAAATTTTCAAAGCCTGTGATTTCATATGCATACGTGTCTCGAACAAAGCCTTCATCCAACTTTGCAACATCAATTCGCCATTGCCCAAGAGAGAAACTAGTTTCGAACTCGATAAACCTGAAGCGTTAAAGCCACCATTTGGCTTTACCTTCAGTCTCTTGGATTTGGTTAGTCTGGACTATAGGGAGAGAATGCTCATGACACCTGACCAAATCGTTACCTCCATATTTCAACCAAATTAAATGTACAAATTGTGGAAAAATTTATTTTTCATAATTATTTCATGATTATTTCAAGTCGACAAGATCTATTAATCCATTAACTCTTTTGTGCGTTCCAAATAGGCATCCGTTACATTATCAGTGTGAAAAAACAAGAATGAGTGAGTGTCAAGAGGAGGAGGGAGTAAGCAACAGAGAATTATTCGACGCCAAGGCTCATCGTAGTGTCGTCGTTGGGCCATTGACAGACCCAGCTGTTCGCTTCCAATTAGCCTCGCTTGATAAGCTCAACAATACCAGCATTATTACAGAGAACAACCGTTCTACTAACCGTTCAACGTGTATATATAACACAACGTAAATACAAACGCTTCCACTAATGAAAATAAAAGTCTTTCAATTTTAATTGAATTTCATTTAAAAAAGATTTACTCTAATACTCATAATTTGGGTCAATTAAATGAAATACGTCTCATTTACATTTTATAACACATCAGCATCCTCGCTCGATACAGTATTTATTATCAGTCATCCTGCAGCAATAATATTTATCATAAGCTCACAGCGTCCTCTTTTCTATCTGAGTTATGAATATTGTTTTTTTTTTCGTCTTTTTTTAAATGTAAATATTTACTTTCCAACATTTCTCATTAACATTGAATGGCGAAATTGTATGGAATTTTTTTTTCTCCGGAATTGTGACTAATATTTTCCAAGGATTAAATTGCAGTTTTTTTTCTACGTTTCTATTCTCATTTCATTTACTATAGATGAATATAAAGAGTATTATTATCTCCTCCTCTATGATGAGAGCACAAATAGGAGGTCGTGTGGTTCTCCAAAGTGGTCATCATGCAGCAGCTACTATACATAAACGCACGTGCGTGCGTAGTACGATACGTAGTACTACGATTTCCTCCGGCCACCTCCCCTCTTTCCTTCTTCCCGCCCTCTTCTTCATTGCTTATTTTGCTTTCACCTCCTTCTCCATGCTTGCCAACGTGTGTATAACGTCCGATGCCAACGATCTCTATACTACTTCTCTTTTCGTCGTACGTGTAACAAAGAGGACAAGACTTCTACTGTTTCGTCACGTGGTTTGAGAATGACGTCAGACGTGGCACTGACCTTACCTCTCTTTACGACGTTCCTTTGGGGATTCTCTCCTGAGTGAACGGGGCCCCACTCACATCCACCTTTAGGGATTGTCCTTGATAGCTTGTTTCTGCACTTCTTTCTGCCGTCTGGCGATCCAGGTGTTAGTCACTGCGAGACGACAAATGTCTGGCAAAAAAAATTATGGAAATTTACATTAATTCATTGGAAATTCTCGTATCAATTTATTTTAAATGAATATATTCATTTTTGAGGATGTATTTTCTACCAGAATTACGTTGAATATTGGAAACTGTTCATTAATTATCCATGGCTACATTTCCAACATGATGTTCAATGAAGTTTCTCTTTGATTGCAATAGTGTGCATGAAAGGATTTCAAAGAACTGTGTAAATTGCCATATGCGCATTCGTAGCGTCAATTGGAAAAATCTTTTTCTAATTATATGTCAATCGAAGTGCTGCCTCCCATCGATTATAACATTACTGGCAATTAATTCATTGGATAAAACGCTCAGGATAATCAAAGATTGGTAGCAATTATGTATTTGAAATTGCAAACGTATTTCTTTATCCAAAATCCTTTTCCTTTTGGATTAAAATAAACTTAACCATATTACATGCAGTGATATCAATTCAGTTTGATGCATATTTCTAACTTTCAAACTGCATGTCAAATAAAATTTCATGAACTTTTTTATAGACATTTTTTATTATAGAAAATGTTTGTTCTTTACGCAAGAGCAAATAAATATTATGATTGGAGTTCAAGTAACAGAACGAAAATACAAATTGCATGATATAATATATGGTAGAACTACTCCTCCCCCATAAGTTCAAGGGCCGAGGACAAAACATTTGTACTTTGCTAAAAACGGAACGAAAAAAAAGTAGCATGGAATGAAGAGGCATGTAAAAACAGGATAAAACACGTGAAACGACACGCTACTACCACCAACGGTGAGTCAGTATCGCGTAGGAATAATATGAGGGGAAAAAGTGGAGAGAAGACAGGAGGAAAAGTTGGGGATCACAGGCCAGCATACACGTGGCTGAACACGTGTCTCCTGATGCGCTAGCACCATAGGGTGTCACCGCAGTTTATTATTTCCACCTTACGTACGATTAACTTTACGCTACTCTGGAAAATAAAACGGAGAATAAATTCAAAAATTAGGAAAGTCTACAAATCGACAGCCAATCGCGGAACGAATGAAGAAACAATTGTTGTAATTGGAGTTTCCACTCTCTTGCTCTACCTTTCCACTTAGTGAATTAATTCCTGGAGGATTTTAGAGATCCTCCGAGCGTATCATCTGCATCATCAACATATCTTTAAACCACAATACCCAGAGCCATGAAGTGAAGACAATTGGGCAAGTTAGGTTATGGCTTGCACGGGGGAATCGTACACAAAATCCAATCAACTACCAGGTAGATATATCCAACATTAGTTTCAGTCATCCGGTAATACTACGATTGTAATGGCAACAGTTAACGCCAAGATAGTGGACGGTCTGTATTTGGTTGCTGGTACTAGAAGTGAATATTCCAGTCATATCCCATCCCTATACTTGTATCCCGTTGCGTTCCCCTCTCATCTTTAGATATGGGATAGAGAGTGAGCCTTATACACCTGAATATAATGTAACTCAGGGAGCCTCGGTTATTGGTTATATGCAGGCATTGTGTACAGTTATAAATGGAGGGATGTGTACCGGTGACCGGTAATTGCCGGGGTGAACTCCGGTCCAGATGCTCCCCAATCAGAGGTGCCTCCGATTGAGAATATCCACTGTAACCCCTTCTCTTCACTAGTGTGGGTGGGGAATTTCACCTCCAATACCCCAAAGCCTTGCCTTTGTACACGTGTATAGATGATTTTGTGGTATGTGTCAGTGAACTAAATGGGTGAGATCCGTAGAGCCGTGACCGTGTTGAGAACGGCCGGTTAGTTCCTGACCATACGCATGGTAGCACCGTTTAATTGGCACTGGACACAATGGATTATGGGGAAAATTGTACTGGTACTACTCCACGTCACCACCATTTCACTTTCATTTTATGTCAAATCATGGGGACTTGTGGCATCAGCCCCAGCTTCAAATCATATTTTCAATGCTATTTTTATTCATGTTTTATCGATCCTGTCATCTATATTCTACGGATGGAGTCAAGAATTTTCAACTATTTATTCATTTACTTTTTCCTGTGCTTAGAGTGAGAACAATGAGTAGTGGGTTTATCTGTGAATGATCATAGCTTAAGTGTATGAAACTTTTGGTAATATTGGAGGCAATCGAGAAAGAATATTTCCGTGGGTACTTTAATTACTTTCACGCTCCAGTTAACAGTTCAATTCAATAACGTCTGTCGGTTGAAATATCTACGACAATGCCATCCTTTATATCCTTCTATTCTCTCCTTTTCAGTAGTTTTTTCTTCTTGCTATTCGTCTGCCGCTGTCGTCTCGTTGCAATCTTTTTCTTTATTTTCCTTTTTTTTCTCTCTACTGGAGATCCTTCCCCCACCTAGCCTGGAGAAAGATCGTCGACGCGGAGCCACTCAATTCCGTTCCCCAGCATTAAACCATCGAAAGGCAGTAACCGTCTTAAATTTATCGCCCCTGGGTATTTCCAACTGCATTTCTTTTTTTTTACTCCTAACATTGCCTTACTCATAGTAAAAATGAGCAATGAAAACAGATAATCAAAATAGGACAATTAAAATTCTTTGTATCATATGAAAACTAAAACAAAATGGCAAATAATAATGATAATAATATATTTTCATTCAATTACGAGTAATTTTTTTGTGGAGAAAGAAAATGAAAACCATAAAAAAGCCACAAGATTCGAGAGATAATTTAACCAAGTGGATGGGGTCATAACTCGAGTTCATTTATTTTTATTCTTCTCACTCGTATTCAATTCGGGAATCCTCTCGCCCTCTCTTTTGACTGTATATATGAGAATGGGGAGGAGGTTAAAGTGGTATGAAGCCCCGAGCCCGTCACCCTTTCTCGCCCAAGCAATATCGTCCGGTCAGACAATGCTGGACAATGGGCGACGCATTGAATTCTGTACAGTACGGGGGTTGAACAAGGGCGCCAAGTGGTAGAAGAGTCAGACAAGGGAAATACAGAGAAATGCTTCGTAGGACACTCATGTGTCATTTAACAGAAATACCTCCGATGCGCCGAACTGATTTACAGCCACCTCTCTCACCCCTCTCCATCTCTATCCTATTCTACTATTACAAAATGCCCGTCTCTTGTAATGCTACAAATTTCTTTTTTATTTTTTTTCATACCACTCCTTTTTGTCTGTTTTCGGTTTCTCGCATCGCCGGTAAATTTTATTCCTCTTTATTTTCATTTTTATTTTCACGAACGACACAACAACCTATACCCGAGTGAGCTGTTTTGTGTCCCCGGGAGCGTCGAAGAGTTGTGGGCATCGCGTGGCGAATTTATTTATCGTTCAGCCACGTCCCCGGGTGCCGATGAAGAAGGAATACATGGGGAAGTAAATAAACTGCACCGAAAACGATTTTCGCCTCGCGACGGATTTTCTTTAGTATTTATTACGGAATTTACACAGAATAAATAAATATTATCACTGGTTTATTGAATTTTTTTATTTCACAAATCTCGCTTCTTGAACATATTGTCTTCATTTTTTCAAATCAACGAATGGACCTGTTTCAAAAACAAACTGAACACATTGTTCCTCCTACGTATTATAATTGCAGAATCATTTTTCCTCCCGTTCACTCTCATTCGCTCTCTCTCGGTTCCTCTCTCATTTCACCTGAAAAGCGTGCATTGTTCCTATTTTTTTTTATATGTCTTCTCTCTTTTTTCCCCGTCAACTGTCGAATTTCCACGGAGAAGAGAAGAAAACGAAATAGAGAAGAACTTGGGTTTCATTTTACAATGCTACGGAATAACGGGCGTCGGTTAAAAATACACGAGAGGAATGCACGAGGGAAAACTGAGAAGAGAAGTTATAGTATAACTGAGGATGTTGCCATGGTAATATTGCCTTCAAGCTCTTTTGACGTATGCCATTGGAAATAAGAGTATGAAAGAGAATTAAAAAAGGAGAAAAAACGACGAATCTAATGAACGAGATACTCTGAGAATGAATTTCGACGCTTAGCAGCAGTAATTCGAGATTGATAATTAGTAGACATAGGAGTAGAGTTTTATTTAACTAAAAAAAATCGAGATTTATTCAAAGGATGAGAATCATAATGGCGAAAATTATATGTACATATGTATATGCATATGTATCTAGCAAACTACTATTCGAGGAGATTAGATAGTTGCTCAAAGGAGACAGAGGTGGGGATTGTAAACCGATCTATACATATGTACATCCGACAGCGTATCTACAATGCTCGAGTAATTATGTACCCCAGTGTCAACACAGGGTAGAATAATCAGGATAGTACGTGTATATCATGGGGTGTATCAATGCAGGCATAAAAATTCTCATTAATTATATCTCAGCAAAAATTTCCTAATTGGTTAATTAATAGAAACAAGTTGATAATAATACTGTTGACTTTTCAGCGATATGCTTACAATTGATCTCAGTGTAGATAAAGTGAAATAATGGCATTTATTGTCAAATAAAATCTATCTCTAATGACAATAATAGAGCATTTCGAATCTCTCAATCATTATTTCATAGAGCTCATGAAGGAGAATTCCTTTCTGGCAGGTTTAAAATTGAAATTAAAGACACACGAAGAAAATGTTGACGTCGAGGTAACTATCATTCCACATTAAAAGAAATCCTTCAATGAACATCCTGGGTAAATGGACGCAATTTTGATAATATGATCTAATTCAATAATTAGTGGACAGAGGGATTGAAATCTGACTGAAAAGAGTGAGGCAGGAGTTGAAAGGCTCGTTAAAGATATATTGGACTTTGGTAATGTCAGGACAATTAATTTCCAATGAAGCCTGCTGACTACACCATGTATCAAGTAAAGAACCATCCATTAAGCATCCCCGGATGTTTAATCAGAACTCTAAAGTAGTCATGGAGATAATTGGACTCTGGCAGCAGTGTATTTGCCACCGTCTCTTCGCTTTTGACCATGAATGAAGGAATAGAATGAAAAAAAAGAAAGGAGTGAAAAATTTATACATCTATAGATGTATATATTCACGAAAGCTGGGTGAAATTGTATCGCCCTCTCGACTCCAAAAGAATAGTAACGAAACGACGAGCCAAGGGGTTGTATCCAGAGCACAGGGCAAACATGTCAGTCGCAGTGGTGGCCATTAATTAGGAGACTCCTCTCTCACTGAATCGTGTGCATTTCTCTCTCCTCTCTCTTCGTACAATCGGCGAAAAAATACTTTGCTTCGGGCGAACACACAATATCCAGTCGCCGTATCTCTCTGTCTTTTACGCCAGACCCATTACGTTTGTCACGCTTATCTTGCTTTGTCAACATTCTACGTACGAGGAGGAGCGTCTCCTTTTTTATTAAATCAGGAAATTGAATGAAGAATTGTTTGAGTTTTTTCTTTTGGAATGATAGAAATAGAAATAATTCAAGCTATCTTGTTTGCAACAATAATCTAATGCTCGAGAGAATAATTATGAATAAATAGTAATTGGTAGCAATCAAATGAATGCTCTTCATATTACAATACAAAAATTGAAGCTGTGCAATACATACCAACAATTGAATTCTAATCAAAGGACCCGCGCTAATAATAGACGAAAAGGCAACAAAAGAGAAAAAAATATATAAACTAGAGAGTCAGTAAGTTTGCGAAGAGAGAAAGAATTAAAATAAACGATAGAATGGCAAACAAAAAGATTGCAAGAAAGACTAGTGGACAATATTAGACGTTCATTAGTTTGAAGCACGTAATTATACCCACAAAAGCCCTCGTGTAGGCACGCGACCAGCACGACATATGGCGAAAGGCACACCGTAGCAGTAAAAAGAGATGAGGAGTACATAAATGTCGTCCCGACGATTTGCAATACACACGGTTGACATTTCGTGCGACAAAAAAAATGACGTGACAGCAATGAGTAGTAGCGTGAGTACCCATAGATTATGTATCGTTAACATCGTCGGAAAATAGAAATTGAAATAAAAATCTGTTTGTTGTAGCACTTGAATAGCAGATTTTATCAAGATTTATTCGAGCACCTTGATGGTACTCAGGTGAGGATTAATAATGTGACCAACACAATTACGCGATACAGTTTAAGCTGGTTATTTTTCAATTATTCAGGCTCATGTAAGTATGACAGCATGCAATTGTAGTAACTTTTTAATGATTGAGTACGGACATTTGACGTGGAGCAATGTATTTTATGTCAATCAAAGGATTGAATCGTTTGATTCAAGTGATCAACCCAACTGTATTCAATATCTATATATATATGGATGAAATTGATTGGATTATATTTTTACCTTCATCGCATGTACAGGTTTAAAAGGGAATTGCTGATACTAAAAAATCCAAAGGAATTTCATCAAAAAAAAATTTAATCAAACTAAAGTTGAAGAAAATGAAAAACTATTTGGTACATCAGAAAATGAGAATCATAAAACTCAGATCACTGTTCCACATGAATTTGGTAAAAGGATGAATTGCAAAATTACACCTTTTCTATTCCTTCCATGACGTTTGTAATTCACCAGAGGGTGAAAAGCGAGAAGGGGTTAATAACCGAGACCGTGGAGTGTACAGAGCAAGGGGAAAACAATAAAATGTTTCATCGAAAACTGTGGAAGGGGCTGAGAAGAGAAACTGAGTAAAATGAGATGAGTTCAAAGTAAAGGAACAGGGATAATGTATATACAGACTCAAAATAGGGTTTGTTTTGGAGTTTAACTGCAAGTCTTGCATCTCAGAGATAAATTCCTTAGAAGGAGAATCTCCTTTCTCCCACTTTTTTTGAAGGTACACTGGAGGGTTAGGAAAGCGTCATGGTAGAGAAGACACTCTCATCGCTGTCTTCATTACTTTAATGGAGGAGAGAGTAGGTGCGGAAGTGGAAAGCAGAATGATGCGATGGAGTAGGTAGTCACAGAATATGAGAAGATATCACTTTAAAGGATATTTTCAACGTACAACCAAGGATGATTATCCTGGCTTGACGACAGCAGTCAGACGCACACCCAGGAATAACAAAAAGTATGCATGTATACATACACACAAAAAGATAGAAAAAAATGACAAAAAAAAATTCAATGTCCCGTAGGACTGACAGACTATTTGAAAAATCCACTGTTTTGTCAGTTTCCCTCTTTTTTCTGGATTCTTTGTTAAACAGAAAAATCTCTTGTTCTCAGCCTGTTGCACACTCTCGAGAGCAATGAAAATTGCTAAAAAAAAATACTTCCCTCTCCGAGGTGACATTAAAATATTTTTCTTTAATGAAAAATTAAATAAAAATTATTCTTGACCGAATGCTAAGTTGAATAGCAACGAAAAAAAATATAATAATACTAAATTGTATTATTCGACGGTTAAATTTGTGGAACTATAAGGTAAATCGTAGAAAAATATTTCCATTTCATACATTGAAATACCTTGAGTCTGAGTTTTTGCTTTCAAACCAGTTCATGAAATATTTGTGGAAAGGGGTAGACTAGCGTGTTCATGAATTCTAGAGCGACGGAATGTACATTCAAAGTTTATATCATGTCGGAAAAAAGGAGGAGAAAGAAGAAAAAATCAAAGCCTTTGGGAACATCCAAGAGGTTCAGCGAGCAAGAAGAACCAAGAGATAGACATCAGTAGTTTCCAGTCGATGGAGTTCTCTCTCTGCCGTGCGCACACGAATACCAATATAACGAATATCTGTCCGTGACACATTGCCAAGTGCCATCACACTTGCCGTTTTCCTGGGTTAGGAGGGGGGTCAAAATGACATAGTCGTCTCTCGTATTCTCTTCTGGCTTTTCCAAGCCTCCTCTATTCCAAGTATTTTCCAAGCGCTTCAATGACATCCTCTTTCAACGTAAATCGTTCTCCATTCGGATTCAAATGAGACCTCGTTCACATCACGCCACGCGTCATATACCTTCCAAGACTCTCTCCCGCTATAGCTATATACCTCCTCTTTCAGACGAATTCTCATCCTGTCAGAATTGTGAAGGTATATACTCCTATCTTTTCAATTGACTTCCATAATTTTTATATAAAATCGTATTCAACGTAGTAATGGACTTGAAATGTTGAAAAATTTTGAATTCTATTTGAAATCATTTCAATTTCTCATATGCTAAATTTTTTCCATAATTCTCACCATAAATTCATTTTACCCGCAGGTTTGTTTTAGTCTGGCTTTCTATAGTTGGAGAGTTGAGACACAATTTGATTAGCATTAATTATCACAACGATCCTCGAGGACGAAACCTCATTCTTGTGACGCATCCGGCCGAGCTGAATTATTTAGTTAATTTCCGGTAAACCAGAATTCATGTTGAACCTCATCCACCTCCCCTCCTCTATTCACTAGTCGACGGAATGGAAACACAAGGAGCTACCATAGTCTATATACCTAAAGCATCGTCATCTTTGGTACGAAGTGCTGGGTAACGGATCAGTCCTAAGTACGTACTTAGTAAGGAGCCATAGTGAACAGCCAGAGGCGTCTTAATCACGTAATTGCTCGCAAAATCCCGAAGGTACCAAGTATATCCAAAGAGATCTATGGCAAATGTAGACACTACGATAGGTACAGCATCAAGTACAAAGTGCGTACAAACGGCCTGAGGCTCGATATCTTCTTACTTATTCATCCGCATTTCCACCTTGGCAATCGAAAATTATGTTCAACATTGGGGAATATAACGTTAGGAAGATAGAAGCTCTGGGATTTAAACTGGGAGACGCTACCATCGACAAAATCTTACGTTTACCAAAAGGGAAAAGGTGTGGGGAGAGGATGCTGTGAAAGCTTTCAACGCTTGGAATCTGATTTCCACGATATACAACAAAGCTTGAGGATCGACCCCTTTCGTCGTTATAGAGACGTTTATTACTCCCTTTTATCTTGTACTCTGATTTTCTTTTCACAGAGCCACAACATTGTATCACATTAATTGCATTTGCGACTTCATTTTACTATTAAATTTTAAATATCAACAGAGAAAGGAAATTAATTGTTTCATATCATGGCAACAAAGGCTATTTCCTTTTTTTTCGAGTTGGCATAAATAATTGGACATGAATAAGAATGAAGTAATAGAATGAATTGAGTAATAATTACATGTAACGTGGAATAGAGCAAAAATGATGAATGCAGCGATTAAACCCTCGCTTGAATGAAGCAGGACAATGTCCACTGAATATTATTACAGTTAACGCCAAGAGTATCGTTTCACGAAGTACCAATTAATGTTTCACGATGGTTTATCTCGGTGTCACCGGAATAAGTTATATGAGTTGGGGAAAATACTTGGTATATTGCTGTGCATACACTCCCCAATAATCCCTCCAGGAAAAAAAGAAAAGATCTCTCTGACTTTTTTCTCTTCTTTCCCCTCAATCTCGGTGTGTTCCCCACTCAATATTCAATAATTCGGAGCGTCCAGGAGTTCTCTCGTCTCCCCTCCGGTCTTTTACCCAAAAACCCCAGTGTGTGTCAACGTTTCGCATAAAATATAACCGAATCAAATCGAATAGACTGAGATATTCTCCAAATGTTCCGGTAGACAGCAGCCGCAAATCGAGGTTAAGCACTTCCGGAATCAACGTGATATTCTATTAATACAATGAAAAAAAATTACTCAATTGAGGCTTTTACTGAAGATCGTATAAATGGACTGGATTATTTTACGATAATTGTTCTGACAGACGCTTGTCCAAATCACCAGCGAAACTAATCCGAGTGGGAGCGTTTCTCCCATTGACTTTGAGAAACAATGTCACTCCGGAAAACTCTCCATTTCTCCTTAGCTGCATGATGATATTAATATTTAATATTCCTAAGAATCTATTCTCTTGTTTTTTTAATGTTTCAGAAAATGCCTGCAGCTGAAAAACATTGGAAAAAGAGAGAAAAAAAACGATGGGGAGGAAACAGCTACTTTTCCCCTAGTAACGTTATGTAGAACATGAGTTGGGGTCTGGAACACTGAAAAAGAATAAAAAGAAATTCCTAAGTTTCCTCTGAAAGTGTCTTACATTCCAATAACTCTAACGTTATTTCAGGATCAGATTTGCCTGAAATTTGTTTCTTGCCGGTACCAGAAGCCCATAAATATGTAATACCTTTCATATCCCTTGACTCTTTTTCTTTGGTTCGCCTGCAACCCCTTACACATTTCGTTTTTTTTCCTTTTCTTTTTTTAAGCGTTAGCTCAAGGCAATGCTGGAATACGACAGAAAAAAGAAAAACCAAAGAGTGGGTGGATGGTAAGGTAAGAGGGGAATAGAGTACGCGGTAAATCATTTGTCCCGAAAGAAAACACAATACAATATCCCAGGAACCCGTTGGCATATAATACAGGCAAGACGATATGACTCTCTCCTCTCATTTTTTTTCTTCGTATCCAAGGAGCGAATTGCAAAAACCATAAGTCAACGTTATATCGCCAAAAATAGTTTAAAGTGCCACTCAGCTATATGTATAGTATATAAGTTGATTCGCATGGATTCACACACATACACTTCTGTAATATTACGGGTATGTACGAAGGTCGCACAATCCCATGGGACAATTTCTGGCGTTACATTCACGATGAAAAGGCACAGCGATATTTTATCGCTCTATAGAGCTTTTCAGATGAAATCATGTGGATATGAGGGAATAAACGAATCGAGAGATATGGTACTGATTAAATTATTGGCTATTTTCTCCCCAAAAAAAAATTATAAGCTTCTTTTTCTCATTTTCGAATTTCTCAGAGAAATTAAATGAATTTGGGTCAAGAATTATTTCAACTTATTCCCCCCTTTTCCAGCAAGAAATTGCGTAAGTCGTTGAGATCTTTCAAGAGACTATTTTTTCGTAGGAACAATTGAGGTGCTTTAATTAATGACTCTGCCGGGTGCATTGCAGTTGTGAAACGTGCAGAAGAAGAGAAGGGTGTCAATTCGAGTCTCATGGGTTCTCTGAGTACTCTCGCAGCAGTGCACGCAACCCCTCAGGGAATTCTTGGCACTTTTTTTTCTCTCCTTATTCTTATACTTTTGCTTTCTTTTGTAACGCAGTGGACGGTCCCAACTTGGGAAACAGGAAACATGACATATTTCTCGGCAGTTTATTATTATATAGAAAAGAATCATGGTGAAGTTGCACAAGTCTGCGTATGTTTCACCGACGTTAACCTAAAATAATGCACTATGGAATCGAACAAAAGCAATGAAATATTGCTATGAATAAAATACGTACAGAACCAAGTCCGTAACTCATCATACATTTCCTTCTTTTCGATGAAAAAAACTCGATGAAAATACAAATAAGAAATAAGGAAATAAAAAAAATCACTTGGATGCCATTATGTATAGCTTAACACATCAGTTCCCCTGTAATTTTTTTCCAAGAGCTCTACTTCTGGGGAAATGTCTACCACCATAATTCGACGACAATTTGTGGGAATCTTCTTTCTTTTTTTTGGGACAATATATAACGCATAGATATACTTGTTCAAGACTACTCACGGCTCATAAAAAATTCACAGAATTTCGACGAAAAGTGTGGTGATTACTGTCGACTTTTGTTATTTAGTATTCCCTAATATTCCAAACTCACGAGCATCCACTTAACTTGAGCATAGTCAAGGCTGTTGACCCTTTCAAACTCCAGAATATATTATTTTATCAAGTTTTTGTCGTAATTAATTAATTCAGTCAATGCAAGAAAATTCTTAAAGACTTGTTCATTGCCTAAAAGTTAAAGTTTCAATGGAATTAGGATGGTTGTCTGTAACAACTATAAAAATTTCAAATGTTTTCCTCTCTCCGGTTCATGATCTACGGCAGATGACAAGCACGAGTTACTTCCTTCTCTCGTTTGCACTGTGAATTAATTGCTGAAACTATAGAAGAACCCTGTCTTAATTGAGAAACTCCCTGAGGGATATTGAATAAGCTATTAAAGACTCCCAAGGAGCAAAATCATGAAAGCCTGAATGTTGATTCTATCTTATTTCTGTATATTCCTCTCGGAAACCGGACACGAAGTAAAATCTCGAATAATAATATGGCAATGCCTCTTGTATATTGCAAGACGATATTTGCATTTCACCCATTTTACCATATACTCTCTTTCCACTTTGTCGTTTTTCAGAAACGACTTTTGCCTCTCGAGTCTGGACGATTTCGCAAAAGCAACGACCGCGTCTCGTAAAGACTTTTTGGCGACGCTTGTATTCTAAACCGGATGTCAGGCAGAACGCTGTAGTGTCTGGAGAAATGCTCCGACGAAAATGCATATTGAGTCACCTGTCCGTGAGAATCACATTTCCTCGTAGTTTTTTTTCTCAAGCATTTTCTACAAATCGCCTTCTGTCTCACAATGATCAAATTTGAAGATAAACTCTTATGTTTTCATATTTTCCCATATCTTGATTATTAAAAAGCTTTCGGCTTATATTTTCAAGGGGTAGATTGAATGTTCTTATTTTTGACTGGTATATTGAACCCTTTGTTGAGTGAATTAAGAGATTGAATAAATCCAGCGTTTTATAAGGGCTGTAAAGGGAGACCCCGGGTCGCTACTCGATTTATAGGGCATACGTGTACATGAGCAAGAAAGGAGAAAATACTCTGTCCAAGCAGACAATGTCTAGCCCGTTTTTATGAGGCGTCCATACCTTTCAGAGTTTTAGAACGTGAGAGAACCACTCAAATTTTATCATGTTATTTTGTTAATATATGAATACATTTATTTTCACTAAAATGCAACGGGAAACCCGAGCTCTCAACTGGAAGTATGGTTCATGAAACATTTTACTTCCTCATATTTCTATTTTTCATGAAATTCAATTTTTCACTCCAACTTCTTTTGTTTTACTCGTTTCATTGAAACATACGAGGCAAATGGGTATTAAAAAATAAAGGACCAGTGCTAGTCGCTTTATTCGCATGGAAAAATTCAATAAAAACCAAAGGCATTTCGTAGCATTGAGATAAAGATAACCAGGACTCGGAGAATATAGAAGAAAAATGAAAAAAAATGTGACAAAATGAGAATTTTCACAGAACGAAACAGCAGTAAGTAGTTCCCTCACGTATCTAATTTTTCCCGGCTTTATAAAATATCGCGTTATCTCTACAAATGACCCGACAAGGAGTATAAGATTTAAAAAGACCATCACAATGTGTTTTTGTATATTTTCTTTTTTTCTTGGGTTATTTGGAAAGCCATTCTGAGGCCATTCAATTGGTTAACCAAAACTTTACGATTCTACTTAAATATAAGAATACGTTTGACCACTTTAACTCGCTATTAAGTGAACCTAAGACGTATTTTTAATAGCTCCATCAATCAAGTGTAATTGTTACAAAGTATTTACTTTGAAGGGAAGTGTAAAGAAATATTTTTTATTTAATGCAAATTCATGGGATTGAGTACTAAAATATTTGTGCCACACAATCGGGAATTTTCTTTGCATTCCAGAGGCACTCACGTGTCATATCGATCCAGCTATATACCTGTGTTTAATACTAGTTCTGAGATATGGATTCACATTCCTTTCTCTGACTCACGGAAAGTAACACGACGTCTGGGACAAAGAGGTGGGACGAAGGAAAGGGTGATAGATAAAACCGATAACGTGGCGTGACTCTACGAATTGCTATTTAGTGGGAAACTTGCCAGTTATTATGCGAATTGCGTTGGAGAAATTCATTGGATAAGATCGTTTTGTGCCAGACGGTAAAAAGAAATCAAGAAGTGTTAGGTAATATTTATAATTTTTTTCACGACTTCGAGTAGAGAAATAAGGGTAGTAAATGCAAATAATGTGTCGCGAATTACAGTTCCTTGATAAAAACCAAGGTCTGGTAGAAATTTCCATTGGTTTGAATGCCTTAGACATTATAAAATACTTTCTTTGAAGAAATGAAAAGAAATTGTCAGAGAAAAACACTCTTCATTAAAGAAAAATTTGGATATGGGAGTGACATTAAGCTACTTCACTCATTTTATGTTCTTTTTCAATAGATTTATATCATTCGGAGGGTATGGATAACAGATAAATATTCAAAGATAACTGGAATCCGAATAATTCTCATGATAATTAATTTACGAATGAAATTTTATATTCAGTTTGAAAAAATATCTTGAACACAAAAATGGAATATGTTTGTTATTGATTCTCGTGAGCTGTTACTTTGATATTCAGATGCTGCTGGTATAGTTAATTTATTTATCAAGCCAATCGAAGAACTTTTCCACACATCGTCTCTGGATCGAAGAGAAAGAGATTGTTGTGCGGTGGCTCTTTCTGCGATACTGCTTTTATTATTTCTTGAGCCATTACACCACCGACAATCGCACAAACCGGACTCACTTGAGCATAGAGATCGCCTCTGGAATGAAAAACGAATGAAAATTTCGATTAATCGGGACGAATTAAGTAATTTTATTGAATAATTCTGCTCACTTACCCCATCAACTTATTTATTTCATCGCCCAAATTATATTTCTTTATCACGGACGCAGCCTCTTCCAATAACTCAGCAGATTTCTCTTCGCGTTCATTTGGGTTTGGATCTTTACCATGTTTTTCACGATAATTCATCATTACTGGAAATCAAAATGAAGTTATTGCAATTGAAAATTTAATTTGAAAAGAATGAATGATGTTTGAATTTTACTTTGAAACAAATAATAGATTTCTGAATCTTTTGGCAATTTTTTGGTATTGAGAATCTTCTCAAATGGTACAAAAGTCTCGGTTCTCTTTACAGTGTTAACAACGTCCTCAACATTTTGATCAGTGGAATTCCCCACTTTCTTTTTTGATTGAGTGATGTCCCTGAAAAATAAATCCGAATATAATCAATAAGAACGAAATAGATAATAAAATTTATAAATAAAAATAACGCTCACATAACATATTCATGTGTCATTAAATCGGCAAACGTATAGCCAAACATTCCCCAAACATCGCCGGCAAAGAATTTTACATTGTATTTTCTACAAGCTGTATTGATTTTCTTCAACTGAGTTATAGTACATTCTGATGCACAGACGACATCAAAGCCCCTGAAGTACGTATCTGGTTTGTTATCAATGTTTGATTCATCTGCTGTGACCTCAACCATAGAGTTCAGGTTTTGTGCACGCTGTAGAGATGCTTGTGCTCTCTGAAATAAATACGAATATATTGGAGAACGTGGGGTAAATGGGGACTAGAGGTAAAAGAGACACATTGTATTTTGGTCGGAACGATACTAGTTGAGATGGAATTTCACTAATGATTCCATTGAAAAACTGAGAAAGTTTCCACTGGAAAACATGAGTCAGAATTGATTTTTAGCATTCTTTTAGAATTCGACTGTTGCTAGGAAAAATGAAGGCCTTATATAGTGATCAACATTTCAATATGGCACTCACACAACAACAAAAAATCCTACGCTTATCTTTCAAATTTGTGATTTGAAGGGCTCCCCCTTTCCAAAATCTAAAAAAATCACTTTTTTGGGAATATCTCAGGTTCTATTGGTAGTGGCGTAAAAACTTAAACACCAGCTGAAAGGTGAGCTCATTTTTCATTTTCGATTTATGTAGTTCAAAAAAATTTTAATCGATTTTTCAAGTAGATATAGAGCGAAAACTTATTTTCAGAAAATCACCCATAAAACATTGAAAAATCGATGAAAAAAAAATTGAACTACGTAAATCGATGGGAAATGAGCTCACCTTTCAGCTGGTTTTTGAGTTTTCACGCTACGACCAATAGAACCAGAGATATTCCCAAAAAAGTGATTTTTTTAGATTTTGGTAAGGGGGACCCCTTCAAATCGTGACCAAAAATCTCGAATTTTCTAAAATATCAAAAAAATTAATTTTGAAATGTATTTTTACTAAAATTTCCTC
>JABSMS010037525.1:0-24779 GCA_018902275.1 Aleiodes sp. PSUC_FEM 10030003
AGTACACAACAATAAAGCAGCTCAAGCAATCCGATATCGATGGTAGACGGATTTCGAAAATTAATGACAATAAAATAATTACTAATTGTTGTTATGAAAAATGTTTGATATTTTTCGATTGCTCGGCGTTTCGATAAGTTTGTCGATAATGAAAAACAAATATGTAGGGTTCCTTGGGAAATCCTGATGTTTCAAAATCAATGGTATTCATGTGGATTTGATTTTATTTAAACAAACATTTTTAGTACACGATTTTATTTTTATTTCTTGTTGTTTCCCGTGTTAATGAATTTAGCTATTGAAAAAACGAATTCGGAGAAATCTGAAATTATATAATTCGGCAAGCCATCTTGTTCAATCAGTATTGTAGGTGTTCGACTGACGAAGACAATTTTGTGCGACGTTACTATCATCAGTTAGGTTTGTAAAAGTTTTAAAAAAAGCGATTGAGATGTTTTTCAATACTATTCACTAGATTTTCGTATTAGCTATGCCATCGTAATTCTAAGTTTATACACTGAAAGCTCTTTGGGATATGCGTGATTATCGAGATTATGAATAAAATGTATTGATATTATTTGTTGATAATTAGAAATTAAAATATGAATGAAATAGATTTTGATACGATTAATCCTGCAATGTGCGCAAAAAAGTCTTCCCTTGAATTATTTCCCTATTTTTTTTCAGTTCTCTTCCATTTTTTCTGTTAAAATTCGAAACTTCAACATTAAATGAAAATTTCAAGAATGACCTTGATAAGAAGATATAATA
The DNA here is from genome assembly GCA_018902275.1 of Aleiodes sp. PSUC_FEM 10030003. NCBI lineage: Eukaryota > Metazoa > Arthropoda > Insecta > Hymenoptera > Braconidae > Aleiodes > Aleiodes sp. PSUC_FEM 10030003. The sequence goes on from JABSMS010037525.1 coordinate 772, forward strand.
GTGTTAATTCAAGTATAATACATAGCCGAGTTAATATTCGTCAAGCAGACTTCCTACAAATCAGTGAAGACTACGCGCTGCCTCTAATTCTTTGTGCAAAGTAAAAGATAATATAAATTAATAAATAAAATAATAAATGAATAGTAATAAATTACTCAACGACAAAACTCGACTTTTTTCTTGCAATAGTCATATAGAGATAGAGAGTAATAAGGACGAATAATAAAAAAATTCTAAAGGTTGATGACTTTGTTTTTCATGGAACTAAAAGCTAAAAATGAATTTAAAAAAAATATTCGAATTTTTTAAAATAGTTTTTTCAAAGTTTTCTTTTTTTTTCTCGTGTTTTCGTTTCATCAAGTGACTAAAGTGCATACCACAAAATCGATGTGACTAATTTTTGTAATGCATACCGAAGGAGTCGCGTGATGTAGTCAGGCCAGTTGTCCGGGAACATAACGAGGAAGAAACCAACTGCAATTAGTATCATACCAGCGAGTTTCATTCCCACAAAATGAGCACCATATAGTACAACATCAAGAGCTGAAAAGGAGCAGATATTTCGAGTTAATGTTATGAATTAATTGAATCACTAAGAGAAGAGGAAAGGGAAGTTAATTATGGAACAATTCCTGTTTTATTAAATTAAAAGAAAATGAATTGTCATGTCATATTCACCAGCAGATACTGGAACAGCTGTGATCAGCCCAAGTGTAATAAATAAATCGTATGTCAGGGCTACACTAAAGTTACCCAGCATATTTGCCACTGAAAACAAAATGAATAGAATGATAAGAGACAAAAACTGCGAATTTGTAAGTAATCCGTTAGAGAAAATTAAATGTACCTAAGTGCAGTATACTCCCGGATAAAAGTGCAGCCCAAGGTAATCGAGCCCAGTGGAGACTCTCGGCGCCAGAAAAGTAGAGAGCTAAACACACTGGCCAGAGTAGTGCAGCATTGCAGAGACCAATTAAGGTGAAGAATAGGGAAACTTGACCAAATGTCGTTTCTCCTATGACTTTTTTGAATAGTACCTGAAATTAGCGAATTCTTTGATTTCTGAGGAAGAATTGAAACATGTTGAGAGATGGAATTTGTAAATGAAATCAATTACATCAATTTCCTCGGTTTCTTATAATAATAGATAGAGCGATAAGACAGTATTCTGTTATGAATATGACGGAATTGAAGAAAACAAATGCTGAACACATAGGAGTTAGGATAAGACGACCAATAGATAGACGGTTGAGGAAAAGTCGCATATGAAATAGGAGAGTCCGCGAAAAAATAAAAAATTGCAAAGAAAATATATCGTCACCCTAGAGTAAAAAAGGCGTAAGTGCCATTTTTTAAAAATCTAAAAAAATTGAATCTACATTTATTTTCTCATAAGAATACTAATTTACGCCCTTTTGATTCTAGGGCGAGGATATAATGAATAAAGTAAAAGAGGAACATAGCTCAAACAATATGATGGCCACAGAAAACACGGCTGGAAATCGCGACCATCTCGATTGTCGACTTTTCATCAGTAATAAAAACTTTTACCTTATAAACTGCTGATCCTGCAGCAGCTGAAGCAGCCAGTACGACTCCCCCGAGAGTTGGACTCCCCGTAATTCCATCCATGTAAGCCAAGAGTGCAATACCCGTATCGCACAAAATCACAGCAACAATCTGGATGAAAATGAAACATAGACCAGCATTATCATCTTGATTGTCAATTATTTGAGTGATAATTGAATGTCTGATCATGAGCAACATACCCTGACACCTACGAATTGTTCGTGAAGTATAACCCAGGAAAGGAGATAGACACATGACACATTCGTGGCAAATAGGGCCATAACATCAGTGGCTAATAGTATACGAAGTGAGTGAATGTACATGTAATTCGTAGCTACCCATAATATACAAAATAAACTACACCGCGTTAAGAATCTTCCACCTGTAAATCCCTTATCACGAAAGCCGCGCAAACTTTCAGCAATAATTTCAGTTGGATTTGAACACTTCGTTTTAACAATCCTGCAGAGAAAGTAAATTGGAAAATAAAGGACAGCCCAATTTGTGCAGAACCAGGTGGTAAAGAACGGCGCATTGTAGGGAAGAATGATCTGCAATTGGATTCAATATGAATAATTAACGTTTTTCTGTGCATCTCTTGTTTTTTACATCCAATTCTACGAATCTTCAATTATATTGCATCTGACCTTAATATTAATTCATGAATAATTGGAATTCAGTCCATTTGGTCATTGCTCTACTTCTTCAATTCTTCTCTCTTACACTTCATAAGAAAGTTTCTTCTCGCGATTTATTTGACTTCTGTTCTCATTTCTTTCTTCAAATTGAAGTAGATCGGATGTCCTTGATCAAACAGTGACCAGAACAGCTGAATTCCGATTATTTATGAACTTTACGAATCACCTTCTTTCTTCCTTCGCTCCCATACTCACGGGCTTATGATGAAGTCCACTATCCGACGTATTCAAAGAAGACGAATACTTCGTCTTTTCTGGCTTGTAGTAGTACATGTATTTGATGCAATGAGTTGCACCGACCCAGGATGCAGTCACGCACACTGTTACGCATACTCCGAAATATATCTACAATATGAAGAAAGAGTAAAGTAAGTGAAGTTAATTTATAAATTTTATTTATGTTTTTTTGCCAGGGTTTCTGGCCACTTGTTGAACCCTTTTTGTTTGCAATGATTATATAACGATGGAATGACCAATTTTGTTGATTCTCGATATTTTTTTCTATCATGACACGTATATTTCCGTTTCAGTATTCTATGAACATTGATTATCCGTCCCTAGAGTCGGCGAAAAATACGATGTAATCGTGGATGAAAAAGTTTTATGAACTTTCGCTATAAAGCTATATATAAGCTGGTGTATAAAAAGTTTTTATTCAACTCAAGTTCATGGAGAATTACATTCAAGTCCCTATCGTTAAATTGATTAACGACGTTTGTCTGTTCCCATGTACATGACTTTTTTGATGAGGTCAAAATTAATGATACAATACACAATTTTTATTACCTTCTTAGCTGATTCCGCGCAACAAGAACTGTAGCAACGTGAGAAAGAACTCCTTCGTGTTTGATAAGAAACGGGTGGTCCACCAGTGGTAACACTTGAGGGTTGATTCTGTCCTTGACCCGTATATCCTGGCCCACCACCTCCAGCATTTCCACCACCGCTGCCAGCAGAGCTCAAATTGCTCTCAAACGTCCTGCAACTTGCTGCAGAATCTCCCCAGCCAGCAGCGGCACTGCAACCCTGCTGCTCACATCCACCTTGAGAAAAAAGGTTTGAATAGTTACTTTAAGAGAAAAAGTTAATGCATAATTTTCCCCCTAACAATCCTTATGCATTTTCATTTTTCCCTCTAATAATGCAAAGCTTACCTGCGTTGTCAGGGACAACTGGCACTGGACTCGCAAAAGATCCATGAGTGGTTTGTTCCTCGCTGTGAACAATGCTTGGAGCACGTGATCGACGTGGATGAAATATTGTTTGTACTTCTGTAACACCTCCACTACCCATTTTCACTTACAACCGGACAGATTGATGTCCGACGTTTGTATACAGTTTACATTCTATCGGTTCCAAATTTCAACACGATTGCATTTCCTTTTGAAAAGTAACGTGAGCAAGTGATAAGTAATCAAACATACTTGATGCAAGATTTTCGAACATCAATATCAACATATGATTTTGTTTCTGTTATTCAGCGACCCTGGCCAGAAACTGACCCAATTCTTGTAAACTGTCCAGCGTATGTCTTATATCTACCAGCTTGACCCTGACGCACCCACCGTATTCATTGGTTCAGCTCGTGAGCTTCTCTTCGACAATCAGATTGATATGAGGAAATTTCTATCATTTGGATTATAATTTTACGAGTAATTCAGGCAGAATTTCTTTCACGTCCATCACATTTTCATTCACTCGATGAAATCCATGTAACAACACCGCGCAAACTGATTCAGGGAGCTTTTCAAGCCCTGCTGTAGACCATTGATTACTGGGTGGGGGATAGTACTGCTTATGTATCCACTTCGAAGTGATGCGCATGTGCAATCAGCTCTGAACGGATTTAATACTTTTCTCTCGCCTTTAAATGGCATGAGTTTTATGATTATCTTCAATTATTTTCCATCATTGTTGTCATTGATATTCAAAATTCATTGCATTCCGATAAATAAATTAAATTGAACGTTCTTTTTTACGGCTTAAAACCGTCCAGAAGAATTTTCTTTACCTAATTTTCTTTGAACAACTTTCTTGTCTGCATAAGAAATATTTTGCGTTCTGTGAAAATGAATTCAACATCTCTCGCGTTCTCGAAGTTCACTCTTCCGGATCCACTAAAATAAATAATTACTTTTGCATTTTGTTGCATCCACTCGAATATACAAATATCTCATTAGTCTGAGACATGAAGATAAAGATAGAAATGGTAAAGGAAAGTTTAGGAAATTAAAAACAAAATTTTCTGAAAAAATATCATTTATTTTCTGAAAAATGGGAATTTGATTAAATTTTGTGAATTTCAGTTTCTTTTCTTTTCATTATTTTAAATGCAGATTTCCATTATTTGCATTTGTTTAGAGGTGTTAGTAGAGTAATTTTTGAATGAAGTTATCCACTGATGCATGTAAAAAAAATCATACAAGTTATAAATAGTATTGACATGATAAAAAAGTTTCACAGATATCTGCCACGATAGTGTCTCAATAAATTGATTTCACAATTAAAAAATTTTCTTTTCTCGTCATCGACTAGATTAACCATATTTTTTTAAAAAACACTGAGACAATTATTAAAATTACAGAAATTCAGAAAGTTAACTAGAGAAATGAAGTTTCTATGATTTGAAATAAACTACGAAGATAATAGATTTCGGTCAATTATTGGAATATCACAGAATAACAGAAGTTTTCTAAATTACTTTTTTATTTTCAAGAAAGTAACACAATTATTTGGTGTCAATTTCCAGAAAATTTACTCCCTAGTTTTTTCAGTATCTATTAGCCTAAAAATTGAAAGAATCTGCATTATAAAGCATTGAAAGAATATATCAAATACTGCATAAATAATCCTCCACAATGAATTACAATGCAGATTATGCAATGAATATTTTAAAATTATGGATGATTCCAATTTAAAATAAAAATTGGAAATCTCAATGATTAAAACTAAAATGTTTCTTCAAAAAACTGCTAATTCATGTTCATTTGCCCTATTATGCTGCAAAAAATATTTTTTGTCCTTCATACAACTGCGAAAGTCATCTTAATGTAATTGGAGTACAATAATCATTCTAATAACAGTTGTAAAAACAACTTGGTATTATATATTGTGCTTTTGCTTATTTCACCACTATTTTTTGTGGATTCTACCGTAAATCCGATAATTATTTCGTTCTCCAGGTACAAAATATGTCACACATAATATATACATTTATGTACATAAATAATTATTTTTACACTATTACGTCGCATTTCTTGAAGGCGGGTTTTTTTTTTACAAAAGGTGACGTTGTGATGTTCTTGATGTTTCTCATTTATTACTTCTCCTTTTAGTTGCTTTATCGAGACCATTATTTACATTACAAAATAATAATTATATATAATAGGTAAGTGAACTACACGAGCATTTTCATGAAAAGAATACTCAAGTAGGAATAACAATAAATAACTAGATACAATGCCAGTATCAATAAATTTAAGAACGAATTTTTTTGACCCTAATATTTTAATTACATGTTTTTTTTTATTTCTTTCATTTTTGTTATTTTTTTGCAAATTGAATTCTTTCAATTATTATTACTATCCATCTCAATCAATTTAACCATAATTATTATAATGCTGATTACAATTAAATCAAATTCTGATTAATTTTTAATGGCTTAAATTCGATTTAAATTTAAATGAGGTAAGAGCCAGAGCAACTTCCCCATCCATTGTACGATTATTTTTTTTCTTATTGTTCATTTCACTTCTGCTCATTAATTTTCTTCGTACAAATATGCAACCGTGTCAATGTGTACTTAGTTATTTTCCCTAGACAACAAATAGAAAACGATTTTTTAGAATTTCTGTTTTTCATTATTTTCATGTTTTTTTTGCTTAATTCGAATATTAATTTATCTTTCATAATTCAGCCTCAATTTTTTGTATGAGCAAACGGAGATGAGCATTCTATTCATTCGTCTACTTTGTTAGAATTACAATAACTCAAAAATTTGATATTTAATTATTTGTAATAGAAACTCAGTAATTTAATTTTTTTCTATTGAAATAATATGCTTAATGAATTGTAAGAGATCTTCGATTCATTGAAGATCACATCACTAATTTATGAACAAAAAAAAATAACAAAAAAAATTATGCATTGTAAAATAATTGTGTGATTTACGGAAATTTTAAATGGAATTTTTTATATACAATTTGAAATGAAAAATGATAAGCTCTTAATTTTCAATGAAAATGAGAAAAAACCTATTTTTGACGATCAGTATCATTCAAAGACAAATTATTTTTATGCTTTACCTTGCGGCCCGGTCGTTTGGATGATTTTCTTAATGCTTTTGTCTCATGCGTCTCCTGCGTAGGTTTATTGAGACCAAGTCTAAACCTAACCGGTACCTTTGAATCAACTGCCTCTATAACATAATAATTCAAGTGTGAGGTTGATTTTTCACTGTCACATTTTTTTTAAAATATTCAGCTCTTAAATTCTCTAGAATCAGCTATGAAATTTCTCAAAACAACTTTCAAAGATTGTCCATATTTTTTTTGCATGAAGTATGCCAGCTAAGCATTAAAGATCAATGAATATCTAGCTGCTATTAACATTTCTTTCGATTTATGTTGCTGTAAAAAAATTTACAGCAACATAAATCAAATTTATGAGAATGCTATTAACTAATTACCTTCCGAATCAGTTAAGTCTGAGACAGCCCTATGAAGCACAGTAACTCGTCGAACTCCCTTCTGACCTGCTATAAAATGCATGAAAAATTAATGATTCCCATCATTATTACCATTAAAAAAATTTTAATAATTATTTACTCACCTTTTTCATCACCTTTCCCTTGATGTCTCTGAATTACTTTCGCATTATTTTTAGCAACTCTGAAAAATGAACAGAAATGAATTTCTCCAGTTGACGCAATCTAAGTGTGCAAAGATGAAGAAAAACACAAATTGTACATACTCATTTACAACTCCCTTGAACGCCGACTGTAAAAGCCTTGCAGACTGAATTGGTGCTGTTCTATTCAGCCTTTCAGCTCTCCTTCTACTTAGTTCAGTTCTCAAATCAGCCTCATCGTCTACCTGCTCTTCTGCAATAGTTTCCACCTCATCTTTCACAATCTCCGGTGTCATTTCTTTTCTTTTTTTACACTTTTTTTCTTTGACAATTCTTCCAGAGAGTCCTGAATCCTTCAGCTTCCCAACTTGATAAATTTCTTTATCTTTCTTCTTCTTTTTCTTCACTCGCTCCCTTTCAATTTTAATTGGCGCTACTTCAACACACATTACAGGACCAGTTGACTCATCACTGAGTGCTTCTTCTAAATCATCGAAATCATAATCCTCATGAAGAGGTAATTCCTCATCAATAATTACTTCATACTCTTCCGTCGTCTCTCGAGTCTTCCTTTTCGGAGAGTTTGATTCGACGTTTTCCGTTATTTCAATCTTTGTATCTTCTTTTTTACTTAGCTTTATTTTTTTGTTGGTGGTCACCGGATCAATTGGTTTTGTTGACTCGAATTTCCTCCGCCTCGCCTCCAACACTGGATCATTAGATACCTCCACCACATCCTTATTCATTACTGGCTTTGATTTTGCTCTTGAAACATCCGGAGATATATTCCTGTTAATAACTGAATTCTCTTTCTTATGCGTCGTTTCTTCAGGAGTGATCGACCGTCTTTTCCGTTCTTTAGGGGAGGGACGGCGTCGTCTTGGGGATAATTTTGGGGAGTTTCGTGGCGACGACCATGGAGATCTTCTGGGTGACATTCTCTTAGGAGATAGTTTCGGGGATCTCCGTGGTGATCTAGGCGACCTCGAACGTCTTGGCGACGTTCTTCTAATTGGTGACAATCGATGCGGCGAGCTTTTGGGTGACCTTGAAGGTGGTGAACGTCCTGGAGATATCCTTGGTGGTGATCTAGTACGATTTATGAACCTGGGTGAACGTGAACGCGACAATACCTTCGGAGATCTCGATCTCCGAAGTCTCAGTGGCGATCTGGAGTGTGAAGAACGTCCTTTTGGAGATAACTTCCGAATTGGGGATCGATTTGGTGATCTAAGTGGTGATAAACACGGAGATCGTGAGCGTGGCGATCGAGGACGTGGAGAGTACCTTGGTGGTGATTTTCTCGGAGATCTAGGTCTCACTGAATCCCTCTGAGACTTTTTGTTTTGCCTTGGAGGAGATCTTCTTGGTGATTTCTTTCGAGACTTAGGTTTAGGTGACAATGAACGGTGCCTGTTCAATGTTCTTGCAGCACCATAAGGTGACACGGATTTTCTCTCGTATCTCACTATTCCTGTCATTGGAATATTCATTTTTTCATTGGGACGATTTTTGTTCCTGAGTTTCGAGGGCTCACGAAGTTTCTGGGACTCCTTGTCTTTTTTTGATTGCTTCTTTTCTTTTTTCTCGACCGGACTCTTCTCGACATTCATTTCTCTCTCCATTTCATCCATCAATCGCTCCAAACTATCTTCTTCTTCGAGATCCGCCATCAATAAGATATCATCATCATCTTCAGGCTCCTTCTCGTCTTCTTCTTCAGGTTCTTCCTCTAATTCATCCATGAGGTCGTTTTCCTCATCAACTGCGGGAGGATTTATTTCCCCAATTTGATTCTCCTTGTCTGTACCAGTCTCGTCGTCTTTTTGTTCTTCCACTTCCTTTGGTATTTGGTCAAGATTTAATGTATTACCTGATTCTTTCTGATCCTCTTCGTCAGACCCACTAGCATTGTCTTTGTAACGTTGGAATTTTGAGTCTTCTGAAAGCACATTTATGGTGATATAAATAATCATGTCAAAAAAATATAACAAGAATGATTGATGATAAAAGAACTGAGCTTTTATGAATGTCAAATGATTGCCTGAAATCAAAATTTATCAAAAGTACCTGATGCAACTGCCACTGAAGTTTGATGACAAGTTGATGTTTTATTATCACTTGGTGCTGCATCTGTATTTTCTTCGACTGGAATTATTTCTATTAAATTTTGATTATTCCTACTCGGATGATAGACATTCTGAAAATTAAAAATCTTAATTAATTTAACAATGAATGATAATATTCGTGTTAAATGATACTTATTATTCCAGTTTTACTAACTCCATTTTGTCTTGATGGTCGATTGGGGTTGTAGAACTCTCTTCTTCCAAATCTTTGGTTGTAAGAGGTAAATTGTGGATGACCAGCTTGTATGCCTCCTTGTGTTGGTCTAGTACTTGGTGCTGGTTTAGCACGTAAGGATTTCAATGCAGCCAATCTCAGTGCCTCCAGATCTTCGTCCTCATCATCCTCATTTTTGTATTTTTGGGAAATCGGAACTACCATCTGATTAAAAAATATCTTTGTCAATTATTAGGTTATTATTATGGGCAATTACTGTTATTTGACTAATCCTATAACATAACCACAAAATGATTCTTGGAATTTATTGATTTTGTATTCAATCAAATTACAAAAAGAGAATGAAACTGAACGAACAGATGTTTAGTTACTTCGCCTAAACGAAATGGGAGCAAAGAAAACCTTTTTTTTTTAGGGAGGAACGAATTGAGGAAAAATGTGTCACTAGTATTTGTTGCAGTTGAAGAATGCAATCGAATTTTTGGATGAATTTCATCTTTAATTTGTTAGAAATGTTAAAAACATCACCTTTTGACGATAATCCATCTTACAATCGGTGATATTTGGGAAATATCTCAATTTTTCGTAGTGAACAGCACTGTATAACGCATGCATAAATGTTACTACGGAAATCACAGGTAACAACCATAACTCATTTTTATGAACGAAAATGTTGAACTCAAATTAATCACACTGATGAACAAGCTCAACACATAATCTGATTCGATAAATTATTATTGAGAATTATTATGGAACTTTTATGTTTTATCAATCTTCGTTTTCGTAAAAACTCTCGACCTCGGTTTTACCCCCCACCAAACGTACATAAATAAAAATGGCCGCAGCTTCTTGATTCGAGCGGAGAAGCATGGATGCTTCGCGAAAGGTAGTTTCATCTCTCCACCATCAATTTAAAAATAGTGGCGCTAGTAGTATGCCTTGCGGGCAGGTGTCATTGAATCCGTAAAGTCAATAATGAAGTGTTTCTAGTGAAGTATATCTTTATGCTATGAATGCTTGCGTTTATAAAAATTCTGTATTCATGATGTGAGCATGTAGATTTTTATGACTATTCTTCTTTCAATGGATTTCGTGAGAAACTTCAATGATATTTTTTCGCAGAAGTGGCGCCACTCAACTCAGTCACAGAGCGTCTTTTCTGATCGCAAAAATTCATTCCTTCAACAAATAAAATCTTTTACCATATGGAAGGGGTAAGTTCTCTGTCTACCTTATCGATATTGACTGACGGTAAGCTAGATTCCTACGTCAAATTGCAGGAAACTGCTGTCAATAAAGAAGATTTCCGTGGTGGCACGGGTCTATTTACTGAACTATAGTAATACTGAAATGTGCTATGCCCATCAGATTCAAATATCTAACTTTTGCATTAATCTTCAATTGTATTGAGTAAGTCGATTGTAAATCCACTTCTTCTTAAAAATTACAGTTGTATCTTGGGGAAACTGGCAAATTGCAGGTATAGCCAAGCGTTATAATACTCTACTGTCAAAATTTTCAAAGAAAACTGAAAAAATGTAATACTTTTTCCCCGTGGAGATCTCTGTGAATATCATGTAATATGACGATTATTCATCAATTTATAGCGTAATATTTGGGAATCGTATCGCCAAGTGGGTATTATATTTTTGCAGATTGTTCTCGACCTGTTCGAATCACAAAGGAAAAACTATACACGTGGAATTATTTGAAGGGAATGAAAGTCCGAACCGTTAATTCGAATTTTCGACTAGAACAAAGGTATAATTCTCTCGGTGTAAGCCAGAAACCAGCTTGGATTTGGCCTGAAGAGGCCTTGAACCGATTTAGACTGTTTTTGCCTCAGAAAAACTGTCGCTAGGATCATCGCGACAATCCGACGCCTCTTTTCAAGTCAGTCAACCCGTTTCAGCTCATATATATGATTGCTTCTTTTTTTCCTCGTCAAAAGGCCTGTTTATCATAGTAGGCGTTATATTTGCCACTCAACAGAAAATAATGAAATTTTTCTCTCGGCCAATAATAAAGTTGATCACTGACATGGAACGATAGTCGTGGCCTTTATTACGTAGATTTGAAGGTACGTATCATGAGTGAAATTCAATTTGATTAGAATTTTGAATTCATCAACGAAGTAATTCTTTGTTGTATATATCTAGTAGAATAGATATAGTAGTATAGAATTAGTAGTTTATTCAACATGAACCTATTTTTTAAACAATTTGTTTGAATGAAATATGAATCTGGCGATTTTGTCGCCACTTTACAAAATCATGCTGTTACCAACTGAAAATTATTATGAAATTAATTTCGTATATCCTCCAATCATATGAATTTCGATGAAGAAAAAATATAGATTCGGAAGTGATCAATCGATATTGATCGAAAATTCTGGGATTTTTAAACTGAGAAACCTTTAATAATTTTCGATCTGTAAGATATACTGAGAACTATTCCCTGGAGTGACTAATTAGTCTTCTGCGCTCTATAAAGTGTGTACACACTATCTTCTCCATGTAGAATATCTGAAATAAGATAGAAACGAAGAAATACATATTAAACATTCGTGAAAAGAGCAGTGAATAGCAAGGACGCTGGTGAACAGGTACGAAGCCGCGAAGGTACCACCAATGAATAATGAATAAAGAATAACCATTCATAGCTCGAGGATACTTACCTTCGTTTACCCGGGCGGTGAATGTTGTGCTACCGTGTCGAATCGGACGCGCTATTATCACATTCACTACCTCGTCTATTTTACTTGTTATATCCTATACAGAAGCACGTGCCACAATTACTACCTCTTCCTTTTTTTCTCTGTATAGGCTCTAGAGTTTTTACATTTTTTACACGGAAAAAAATGATTGGTAACAATTACTAAGGTTCTCGGTACAGGCAACTCTCGTAAGTAAAAATAGGGTTTCTTACCTAATGATTTTAGGAAGTAAATCGGGGGTAAGGTTTTTAAATTTTTTTGTTGACATCATTTTTTTTAAATTTTTGTGAATTTTTTTAAATACTCTTTTCATGTTGCTTCATAATACTAAGATTGATTTGACAAACCAACATAATCTGTAGCGCTTAAAAAAAATCTTGAAAATGGGTCTTTTTTTGCCGTAATAACCCCCCTCCCTCAAGCAATTTCGAGGGATCCGGAAGCTTGACACCAATAATGACCATTTTCCCTTTTTCTTCTTAGATATCGATGAGAATCTTGTAATTCAATTTTTGTGATGATTTTTCGACAAGACGACTTTCTGAATTTTTTTTTGCAATCGCAATGATGAATGATTTTTAAAAATGCAATGCAACGTTCATTCCATCTGCGGGAAAGAGTTGAATATAAAATCGTTAGAATTTGGCGATACATGTGTTCTTCTGGAAGTAGAATAATGACGCCGGTAACGGATTTAATGTTTTCAAATCCTCGATGAATTCATCATCTTTTCTCCTTACATATTAATGGAAACTTTTAAGAATATGAAAGAATGAGTTAATAGCGTTTCCGTGTATATTGATGATCCATTAGAACTTTGTGGTTTCATCGCAATAAAATTAGTTTTGACCTTAACGGGGAAAAATATTTCACCAATAATTGTTCAGTAATTTTTAATGGCCTAAGTAACAGATGCTGTAGGTAATTAATTAACCTCTGATCAAATTATCGAATCACATTAACTGAAAAAAACTCTTTCTAACATTGTTTATAATTCTGAAATTCGGAAAAAAAATCCCCAGAATTCTTTCAGACTGAGCCATTGGGATTTACAGAATATCTTCTAATGTTTCCGAAAAAATATCGAATGGTTTCAACAAGTGAAATAGATAAAATATGAGAATGACGTAATTGCAAAGATTCAGAGAATTGGATGCTGGGACGTTTTCTACTGCTCAACTTTTACACCACTGTGCCGAAAATTAAATTGAAACACTCCAAGTGCCAACGACCTTTCTTTTGAATGAACCATGGGGGCGAGGACCCATCAGGTACCAGCGATGGTTGAACTCATCGAAGTGAGATCCAGATACGTATCGAGAAATGAAACATTTAAATAAATTAACTGGGTTATCTAAATGTTTAAAATGGAGATTTGAATACTCGGTTTGGATTTGAAGATAGTTAGGGAATTTTGACATCGCAATTGTCTCAAGAATAATTTGATCTGTATGATCCGATATAATTTTTGGATCACTCGTTCTTATTCTTAATTTCGACAGAATAGTTTCTGAGATATTTAATGGACAATTTTTCTGATTTACTATTCTGCCCATTATCTTAAAAACTATTAAATCAAACTAGAAATTTCAAAATTCATTGAGTTTCTCAATGAAGAAGACTAATTTTTAGTAATGCGAGCTAAATAAATTAATCAAACTGAATCACTTAGTATCGGAATTTTCGAGCACTACCTTGCAAATAAAATTTCTATCGAAATCGAAGAAGATTTATACGCTTTATTTATCTGAAATAAATCAGCGGAATCAATTTGGAATTTCACATAATGCCTTTCGATTCCATTAGCATGAATGATGCTTTTTCCTCATCAATATGAGACGTCAAATTCAGGAAAAAAAAGTGACTAACACAATGTGCCACAAACCGTTATAATTTCCTCGGTACTTTTGTTCTTATGCACCGATACTGTTGATTGTATTTGATAGTCCAAGCACTTCACTACAGAAAATCGCAGAGGCCATTGAATTTTGCGGAATGATTTTTTCCTCAATATTTCAAAGGTTTTGCATGATAGACACTCGTAAATTTATTGGTATGTGTAAGGAATCATCGAGAGGTGTAGGTAAGTAGTAAAGACTCATCGGATCGTTCTTCCTTCCTCGGAGTTGCAAGGGCACAAAGCATCGGTTGTTGAGGAACGCGGAGGGGGTTCCCCAAGTATATATATGGGCCTCATACGCGTCCGGAATATCACATTCGTGAGTTTGCCCTACCAAGCAAGGCTGTCCCAAAGGGGGAGAAGCCATCCTTGTTTAATCATACGCTGACAGAAGAACGCGTCAATACATAATAGACCGTACTTCGGTGCACACACGATATTGTCAAGTGTCTCGCACAATTGGGATATTTGAGAGCCGTTAGGAATTATTGAGGAACGTGTCAAGTGATTCATTTATAATTAAACGACAAACACCATTGCTTTATAAGGTAAGGAGTTTATTTTTAAAAAATCTCACTATTTTTTATTATTTTTATGGATTTTCGTGTGTAAGGGGATCGACAACTTCAGGGTCAGACGAGTATTGTCATTCGTGCGAGAGACATGATTTGAATTCATGAATAGGTACATTCTTTGTTGGAATATCTGATTTTTTAATGCAAATTGACATTGAAGGTAATTGACATCAATTTCGTTATCCAATATTTTTTATTCGAATTAGTTTTGTATTAAAGTTTTTAATGTTGTCAATGCCATATCGTTTGTACCGTTTCTATACCGAGATTTTTTCAGAATATTGAGTCGAAAATGAAATTGATTCATCGCTTTCATGAACCGGAATATTTGTTTTCCATGAATATCGAAACAACCGAGTGCGAAAGTTAGGTAAATGAGAGATAATCTTATTGAGAAAGTTTTGGAGATTCGACGGATAAATTATCGAAAAAATAATGTGACATGCGTATTTTAGCTCAAATGTATACATTAAATTTCGGAGGCATCCAAAAAATCATATCTGAGATAATCCGATTATAAAATTTGGAATTTAACATGAACTCTTACAGGAAAATGACAAGAAATATTCCGTAATGCTGAACTAGAATTTTTATTTATAAATGAATTAAAAATTGTTAATAACAATTTTTTTTTGTTGTTATGGAGAAAACTGTCAAGCTCCTGAAATCTTGTCACGAAAATCCAGTTAGTATACCACTTTTCACTGAGCTAAAAAACCTCCTTAGTGATAGAAAAAAGTATAGAATCAACATGCGAAAGTCCAATTCTTAATTTAACATTTGGACGAATATTTCCTGCTCTAGAGGTCACTGATTAAACTATCATCATGTTATTTTAGAATTTTTGGGAATAACAACGTGCTATCTTTGAAAGTCGTCTAGCCACTCCATTGCGATGGAAATATGAATTAGTAAGAGATAATCGGGACTCTATTTCCACTTTCCTGCAATTTCGTTATTCGCCATTCGTCATCATAATTTTTTTCCATTTGCACTATCGCCAGCGCTTCGATCCACATATCAGTATGAAGAGTGATTAATTGCGATAAAATCCGTTAAAATAAAACTCGTTCTTCACTTTGTGTCTCGCGATTATCCATTTCAAAGAAGTACTATCCCCATATAAACATAGTGATTCGAATCAACCAGTCAATTTTTGCGATCTACTCAGCTTATATTATCGTGCGTGTTTCCAGTTCGATGCATGGACCACCCGATGAACTGGTTGATCCCTCTCGTAAACATCAGAAACAAATGAAAGGAAATAAAAAAAAAGAAGGAAAACGTGAAATCAAATCACCCAGAAACCCGGACTGATTCTCCGGTTTACCTGTCGGGGAATTTAAATTTGCATTCCGTGAATACTTTAATAGAGTTTTTCGGAACACTCGTGACCTTGTAATGTTTCACTCAAGTAGAATCGATGCACAAAGAAGTAAAAAAGTCCAAGGGTTGTTATCTTTTTTTTTGTTTCTCTCTTCTTTCTGAATTAATGACTAGTTTTTTTTTATATGCAGCAATGGGTTTGCCAACTGTGGCCTTGCTCGGTCTAACGACCCTGACCCTGGCCGCATCGTATCGCATGCCAGATCCTCATCTTCTTCCACCAGTTCAGCAACACATTCCACCCTCTGATGCTGTTACATTTCAACGTGGATCAGTTGAAAGTCCTCCGGATTTGTTCAATTCGAATATTAATGAGCCTAATCTTGCATATGGATCCGTCAGTTTGCCTCTTCGAGATGCCGTTGAATATAATCCTCAGGCTGAAAGAAAAAGTGAACGATTGCAAGCAGCTATTGACGCTAATGCAGAACGGTTTGTCTAAATTTTTCTTTTTAATTAAAATAAATAGAGAACATGGATCAATTAGAGAGCTGAGATGCAATGGACTCTTTGATAATAGATTGATCTCAAGAATTCCCTCGAGAGACTACGTTCAACATCGCCCGCCGCCTCCCTTGGGTAACAGAGTTGTGAGCCATGAATCCATTTGGTTGGAACAATTGCTTCTCCCAGCAGTGCGCCGTAATCAAGCTGCAGCGAGTGTTGTCTGTTATTTTGACTCCGCTTCTGTTTATCGGGATGATCAATTTTGTTTGATGCCTGAGGGAATTCCTAGGAGAACGTGCTCCCATATCATTTACAAATCTGCTACAATAGGTACACCATATCATTCTGCAATCATTTAAATTCCTCAATCAAAATTAACGCTATCATTACAGATAATCGAATAATTATGATTAATTTTTTTATTATATCAGATAATCATGACTTAACCGTCGTCTCCCAAGATCCGGAATACGATGAAATTAGAGGTAAATGTTTCTGTCATTATTGAAACTAACTCCAAACAAATACTTCATGTGCAATTACTTCATCAACAGGTGGTTACAAAGCAGTAGTAGGACTTCGTCTCAAAGATCCCTCTCTTCGAATCCTCATCTCCATAGGTTCCCCAGATCATGGAAAACTCTACAATGTTATAACCAGCGATTACCGGCGCTCTGAGAAATTCCTCCAATCCCTAATGATTTTCCTGGAAAAGCATCAATTTGATGGAATTGAGATTAACTGGGAAAATGCATCTAATAACCGACAGAAATTTCTTCTGAAACTTCTTCACAAGCCACTAGCTTCAAGGGGATACACCATCGCTCTCGCAGTGAGACCGGAAGATCAAGTAGATCCGGAACTTGCTGATCTGACGGATCTCCTTTTTTTCAAAGCGTGGAGATACGCTCCCCAAAATTACGCTCATCATCCAGCCCCTTTTTCCTATGTCACGAATTTCGTGCGAAGCTGGTTAGATCGTGGAACCAATCCTAGAAAGATTATCCTAGGATTTCCGGCTTTTGGAAGGAGTTATGTATTGAAATACAGAAATCAGACGGATGTTGGAGCACCAGTGCTCGGTCCTGGTATTTCAGGTCCTCATACAAAGTACAGAGGCTTTCTATCTTATTACGAAGCATGTGCTCAAACCGAAGAACCGTGGCATGCTGGGAGAGATGAAGAGGGTGCATTCTTGAGAAGAGGAGACCAGTGGATTGGTTATGAAGATCCGATATCGGTTAAATTGAAGACTGCATACATCAAGCAAATGGGGCTAGGTGGAGTGGGCATTGCGTCATTGGATTTAGATGATTTCATGGGACTTTGTGGTAATCCTTGGCCTATGCTAATAACTGCCACTACGAGCTTAGGGATTCATGATACTCCTATTGACCAATGTGGTGGTGATGAGATCATTAGTGATCCGGAAAATTGTTCGGGATTCCTCGTCTGTGATAAGCGGAAACTCTACAGAGGTTCTTGTGGAACTGAGAGATTCTTCGATGCTTCGATGAATAAATGTGTCAAGGCAACTCCTGAAATTTGCAGTCCTGGACATTCACAAAGGTTTTCAGGCAATCGTATGTACTTGGCTAATTTGAAGGAGAAAAGTCAGAGACAGAAATTACAGATAAGGCAGAATGGACCGAGGGTCGTGTGTTACGTTACTTCCTGGTCTATGTACAGAAAAGGAGAAGGAAAATTTGTTCCTGAAAATTTGGATAACAGACTCTGCACTGATGTTGTTTATGCCTTTGCCGGATTAAATCCTGATACCTTATTCATTCAGCCTTTTGATCCTTGGGCAGACATCGACAACAATCTTTATGGAAGAATTACATCGATCGATGGACCCAGAGTGCTTTTAGCAATTGGTGGATGGACAGATAGCACTGGTGATAAGTATTCGAGACTGATAAGTACTTCCTCCGCTCGACAGAGATTCATTGCGACAACAATTAATTATTTGCACATGAATAATTTTAATGGGTTGTCATTCGAATGGAATTATCCAAAGTGCTGGCAGAGTGACTGCAAGAGGGGACCTGATTCAGATCGTCCGAATTTCACGAAATTGATTAAAGAAATGAGAAAGGCGTTCGATAATGCGGATCCACCATTGACCCTTGCTGTTTCGTTATCCGGATATAAGGAAGTTATTGACAAAGCTTATGATGTTAAAGAGATTTCTGAGGCTGCAGAATTCGTTACTGTGATGACCTATGATTACCATGGCGCGTGGGAATCAAAGAGTGGACATCTGGCTCCTCTTTATGGAAATCCAGGAGACAGCAATCCCTATTACAATATCGTAAGTTTGATAATTTTTTTATTCTTTAATCAGAAGTATAAGTTATTTAGAAATAAATTCAAAGACTATTCTTTTTAATGCAGAATTTCACAATGAATTATCTGGTAACTAAAGGCGCAAGGAAATCAAAATTGATACTGGGTATTCCGTTCTATGGTCAAGCTTATCGTCTTGCCTCTCCGGATCTTTTCAATCTGAATGATCCGGTCAGTGGTCCGGGAAAATCTGGTGAATTCACTCAACAACCGGGCATGCTTGCATATTACGAAATCTGTGATAATATTAAACGCAGAAAATGGAAAATTGGAAGAGGTCCAAGTGCACATTATAAAGATCAATTTGTTGCCTTCGATGACGTGAATAGTATTTCTGAGAAGGCCCATTGGATTATGAAAAATGGTTATGGAGGCGCATCGACGTGGACCGTCGATCTAGATGATTTCACGAATAGATGTTGTCTCGAGCCTTTTCCACTTCTCAGGAGTCTCAATCGTGGATTAGGCATGTTCTCCAAGATTAATGATCCATTCATTTATATTCACATATGAAAATTTTTCTAAGAAATAATTCATTCCTATAAAAGATTGGAACCATTCTTATGAAAAAGGTTCCAACTCCTTATAGAAAAAATAATTTCTTATAGAAATTTTCATACGTGTTTTCAATTAGACTAATATGCTTTGAATGATGTAATGAATTGTAGGTCGGCTCATGGATCCAGCACCGATTGACGAGAACTGCGAACGTCCAGAAGAACCAATTACCCCTTTACCACCAACGATGACGACTCACAGTGACGCCAACGATGGTGGATTTAAACCCACAAACCCTGTGGCATCAACCACTACCACCGCTAGAACAACAACTTGGCCCACTTGGACTGAAAGACCCAGTAATAAACCACAAAGCTCTACTAGTACTTGGCCAGCGTGGACATGGAGCACTTCCAGTACAACTACTACAACTGTCAGGTAATGATTCGTTGAGAATATTGATTCGTTTTCATTTTGTGGTGCAGAGTGGCGATTCATGATGAGATAATTCCGTAGAGAAATAATGTTAAAAAAGTTGAGTCTGGAATTTTGGTTTTATATTTTTCAAGAATCTTTAATTCATTCGGGCTGTTACTTTCCGAATTTTTCTGCAAATACCCGCTGAGATAATTTAGTATCCAATTTTCAATTTTTAAACTGTGTCATATTCCGAAAAAATTATGAATATTCTTAAATGAAGAAAATAATTTCCTTAAATAAATGAAAAATTCCAAATATAATATTTTTTTAAAAACTTTCTATCAGAATTTTGCATTGACAATCATAAATCAGAAATCGACGTTATTTGAATGATTTAACAGAGCACCAACTCAATGGCCAACAACAACGAGAAAACCCACTGGAGTAAATGGATCGCCAATGCCAGGAACTCCATGCAATAATGGTGAACACGTACCAGATTCAATAAACTGCGGTAATTACCTTCGTTGTGTTCGCGGTGAATTTCGCCGTGAGTACTGCGCACCAGGACTTCATTGGGATGAGAAACGGGGGCTCTGTGATTGGCCAGCCGTGGCTAGATGTCAACTTACTGGTAATTAATTTGCTATTTTTCATGACAGAGAAAAAAATGTAAAAATAAGCGACGATTGAACTTTTTGATCAGAATCACATCAGAACAATCGTATAAATGCTGCCTCATTATTAATTGATGCAGTAACTGTCGCGACACGCTAATTACTTATTCTTAGGAAAAACTGTCATTTAGTCACCACCAAACCAGTTTTTATATTTGTTGTATATTTAACAATGCACTCAATCATACCACACGTGTCTTCCTCTTTTTCATTTCTCGATTTTCTACATTCTTTCTGAGAAGCATTTATGGCTTAGCTTGTTGCACCTCAACAATAATCCAAGTATGATTGTCATTGTCAACGGAATATTGTGATGTGTTTTAAAGAGAAAAATACGGCTTCAAATTTCATAGAGAAATAAAAATGAGTGCAATGTACCGTTTTCATGGACTTCTATTGTGCCTTGTTTGTGGCTGTTCAGCATTTGAAAAGAATACTATTGTAACGGATGTTAGAAATATCACAATACGACAATCTTCCAAAGGTATTCGAATACAATTTTTTTGTTCAAAAGAATATTTGTTCATATGCCAATTCTTGTAAATTCTTCAGATTTTTTTGGTGATAAAAAAACCCTTTATTCGTTGCATTCACCACTATTGATTTTGTTGCTATAAAGTGATTTCTCTTCATTCAGATTTTGCAACAACTCAGAAGCCATGGACCACACATAAACCAATTACTCAAAGACCGACAACATCGCAAACGTGGACGATGCCAACTCGTCCAACTACCTTGAAACCCATTCAGACTCCTATTACCGGCGCAAAGGAATGTGCCCACGGACAATACTATGCTTATCCCGATTCCTGTACGCACTTTTTAATCTGCGTGAACGATAATCTTGTTATTCGACAATGTGGTCCCGGTCTGACTTGGAATGACAAAAAGACGATGTGCGACTGGGCATTCAAGAGTCCCTGCAAACATAAGCCGGATAAAAATGCACATCTCGTCATGAAGGACATGTCTAAAAATGTATGTAAATTATTATGAACAGAATGGTAAGAGACCATCATTTGGGCTTCTCTCTAGAATTTATATTGTGCTGAAGTTTTTAATATGATGCATGGATTATATGAAAGTATAACCATGTCAATCTGTGGTGGTGAAACAATTCAAATATTTGTATGAGTTGTTGGGCCATTGAAGCTACTTTTTCGCTCTGACATCTAATATTTCTTATTTTGGGAAGATGTTCCTGCACCAACTACTGATCGTGTTCTTTAGGATGCTTTTCCATTGAAATTCCGTAGTGTGATGCAATTCAATGAATTTAATTATTCATTATATTGGCATGAAGAAGTTAAACTATTGACAGAAATTCATTTTTACAGAGGAATGCAAAAATCATCCCCTTACAAACCAAATTATCATGTAATTCTTACAACTGTTATTTTTACTAACGATATTTCTAGGAACCCTGTATATCAGGAAGCTTTAGCGAAGTACCAGATGATTGTGGAAGTTACCGCGCTTGTCTCTGGGGTCGTCACGAGAAATTTTCTTGCGCACCTGGTCTCCATTTCAATAGGGATACGCTTATTTGTGACTGGCCAGCACGTGCCAATTGTCGAGATAGACCTATTTATACGGAAAGACCTTCAGTTGATTTCTCAACAACTCATCATTATCCTAGACCGACGGAGCCGCCTGTTACAACAACCACAACATATAAACCTTGGGTGTCTTCAACCCAAAAACCCAAACCCCGTCCTCCCAGTGAATTAAATCCATCGAAAATCTCTCCTCTTTCCGGACATTACAAAGTCGTTTGTTACTTCACAAACTGGGCATGGTACAGAAGAGGAATTGGAAGATACCTTCCTGAAGACATTGATCAAACCCTCTGCACTCATATAATTTACGGATTCGCCGTTTTGGATTACTCGGAATTAACCATTAAGGCTCACGACTCGTGGGCTGATTTTGATAACAGATTCTATGAGAGGGTCGTCGCGTATAAACAGAAAGGACTGAAGGTATTACTTGCTATCGGTGGATGGAATGATTCTGCTGGAGATAAATACAGTAGATTGGTAAATTCTCCAGATGCTAGGCGAAAATTCATTGAGCATGTTATCAAGTTTATTGAGAAGTACGGATTTGATGGACTGGATTTCGATTGGGAGTATCCTGTTTGTTGGCAAGTAAGTCAGAAAAATTGAGTCATCAATTTCCGTAGATTATTCTTGAAAAGATTTGAGGAGTAAATTTTCCTTTCGTACAGGTTGATTGTGAAAAAGGTCCATCATCTGATAAAGAAGGATTCACATCTCTTCTTCGTGAACTCAATGCGCAATTCAAACGCAGGAATCTTCTCTTGTCTGCGGCTGTATCACCGAGTAAAACGGTTATAGATGAAGGATATGATGTTCCTGCATTGGCCCAATATTTGGACTGGATTTCGGTTATGGCTTATGATTATCATGGACAGTGGGATAAGAAGACTGGTCATGTGGCTCCATTATATTACCATGAATCCGATGATATTTATTTCTTCAATGCGAATTATTCAATAAATTATTGGCTTTCTAAGGGTGCACCGCCGAGGAAAATTGTCATGGGTAATGAAACAATTTTTATTATTATTCATCACTGTTGAACGGTTCTTTTATTTCGGTTCGTTATTTTCTCATCACTTCCTTAATACGGTATTTATCACAGGTATGCCTCTATACGGACAAGCTTTTTCAATCCACGATCCCAGTGCTGGTACTCAATTAAATGCCCCAGCTAGTGCCGGAACTGCCGGAGAATTCACCCAAGCTGCTGGATTTTTAGCCTACTATGAAATATGTGATAGAATAAAGAATCACGGTTGGAAAGTTTACCAAGATCCTCAGAGACGAATGGGTCCCTATGCTTATAAAGGTAATCAATGGGTGAGTTTCGACGATGCAGACATGATACGTCAGAAAGCACAATTCGTTAGAGATATGGGTCTTGGTGGTGGTATGGTGTGGGCACTTGATCTCGATGACTTCAGGGGAAAATGCGGTGAGGGACGACATCCGCTGATGCACGCACTTCAGCAAGTTCTTGCTCAACCACCAAATAAACATGACAGACCCATCAAACCCCCTGCTGTTGGACAGGATTTAGATTGGAACGGAAAGAAACCTCCGATGAAGAAGCCAATGAATCAAGTGGATCGAGTTCAAAGTAAAGACAGTGATTTCAAAGTTGTCTGTTATTTTACGAATTGGGCTTGGTATAGGCAGGAAGGTGGCAAATTTGTTCCTGAGGATATTGATGCTGAGTTGTGTACTCATGTGATTTACGGTTTCGCTGTACTCGATGGATCCACTTACACGATTAAAACCCACGATTCTTGGGCTGATATTGATAACAGTAAGTATATTCTTGTTTCCAAAGAAGATCGATTAATGATCGATTGGAATTGCAAGTGAATTTGTTCTCCCATTCTTCGCTATGCTTTCAGAATTCTATGAGCGAGTTGTTGCTTATAAATCAAAGGGAATCAAAGTAGTATTGGCTATCGGTGGATGGAATGATTCAGCTGGCGACAAATACAGTAAACTAGTCAATAATCCATCAGCGAGAGCAAGATTTATAACTCACGTTATTCAGTTCATCGAGAAATATGGTTTTGAAGGG
>JABSMS010037526.1:0-49285 GCA_018902275.1 Aleiodes sp. PSUC_FEM 10030003
ATATATATATATATATTCACAACATGTATAATTGTTAGTTCTGAAAGGACAAGCCCTGCCAAACTGGTCTCAGCCTAGTTTGTGAAAAAAAGAATTAATTGGATCAACATTGAATTTCAATTACTTACCACCCAACATACCAAGGTTTCGTGCCCGGCTTAAGCAATGCTCTTTCCTCGCTCATATTAAATACCTCTCTCAAACTCTTGAATTCAGTTTTATAAGGAAAGAACTGACAGTTGGCATCTTGATCTTGATATAGTGATTTGAAAAATGAATATGAAAACACTTCGATTGCCGACCAGTTGGTAGTAGCATCTGTTATCACTACAGGTCTTCCTGAATATGCATATCTTTCAAATTAGAATAAAGCGATATTAAGAAATTGCTGCAAGAATCGTTGAAATAAGCAATAGAATTGCCCAAGATATTTACTTTAGTTCGAAAACTTCGGGATTGACATTCACAAGTTTTTC
The DNA here is from genome assembly GCA_018902275.1 of Aleiodes sp. PSUC_FEM 10030003. NCBI lineage: Eukaryota > Metazoa > Arthropoda > Insecta > Hymenoptera > Braconidae > Aleiodes > Aleiodes sp. PSUC_FEM 10030003. Next base: position 477 of record JABSMS010037526.1, read on the forward strand.
AACCTGTTGAACGCTTTGACAAATGGAGCAATCTTCAGCTGGCCGGAAAAGCTTTTGAAACACCGTCGGTGCCTCGACTAGACACTGAATAGATTGATTGAATAAAAATAGAAATAGTTTAGCAATGGAATTACTCACTTTTTGATAGCGATGAGTCAAAATATAATCATTAGTCCAGTGATAAATCATAAAAAGTATAATTCCAAGTCCAATGAAATGTTTTCCGGAGAATCGGAATTTTGGAGAACCACGGAGTAGTGAATAAGCGCGCCAAAATCCAAATGATTTCGTGATTAAACCACGGGACTCAAATTTTTTCATAATAACTTGAAGTTCTTTCTTCGCTGATTCTATTTGTTTCTGCGAGTGATCAGCACTTCTTTCTGATTTATCAGTCATGGTGGATTCGATGGCTGGTGACAAACTGAGGACTTGGAAACATTCAACATATTCTTCGAGAGCTTCGCGAAGCTGCGCGCAAGAGTGGATCTCGATACGCAGAAAAAAAAGTGGTTCACGCAACTGTGAAACGAGAAAAAGGAGATAATAGATTTACTTGTTGGAGAAGTGAATTGAAAATTTCACAGTTGACGGATTAAAGTTTCGATTTTTATATTTTCAACAATACTAGTTCATTCGAGTTATACCCATCGAGATGGGGACATGGTTTTTTCTTTGTGAATACATCTCCAGGAATCAAAATTCTTACAGCCTATGCTGATGAATAGATATGTGAATTCGACAAATTTGAATGATGTAATTCATATTTCAGAAATAAATCTTTTTGGTGTTATTGAAGGTGAGCATGTTCCACTGAAGTGAACTACTTGTGTGGGTGGTGTATGCCTTATCTTGTGGCGCAGCTGCCTCTGCTCAGTGAACCGATTCACTTCATAAAGGACAATCATCGTTCTCATCTCCTGACACCCCTATGAACGCTTCCGTCATAGGATCTTTTACAGTCAATTCAAAATTTTACTATTTATTGGCATTTCGATCAAAATATTGTTTCGTTTGAATAATACCTGATGAGATGAATTCAAAAGGAAAATAAAATGGAGATAGAGGAGATGGTTTTTGTTTGAAACAAATTGCAAATTTCTATTCATTGGTATTTTGTATCATGTCCCAAACAATTCTATTGAATTTAAAATGAATTAGTGGATTGATTTACTTTGAATGTGGAGAATTGAATTACACACTGGAGATTGCCAATTCTCGAAACAATTTCCAACGCTCATTCTCTTTTTTTCAGTAGAAAAAAATAAAGTATGTTCATATATTCTTTTAATGTACATGTTTTGAATAAACATATTTAATGTGGAAACAAATGATGAAAAGTACGAAAATTACTTTGAATTCTCGGTTATTCAGGAGAATTTGGTATCTTTCAAGGACGTGGTTGCTTTGAATTTTCCCGCGCAACGTGAGTACCGCCATCGTATGACTGTGGAAAACCAACACATCATTTGAGTTAAACATCATAGCCGAGCGTTGATCAGGCAGAATTCAAAACTATCCCACTCAACTATATATATATATAGAGCAATAGTATTCGTAATCTCACATTTCAATGTCTACGTCAAAATTTCTCCTTGCCTGGTGGATCAAAGTCCACAATCGAAAACTCACTCAGCGAGAAGTTACGCTGTTGGCCGAACGTGTATTGTTATTGTGAAAAAAATTCAATTTCAGCTGTTCTACGGTGACCAATAAATCACAAAATGATCACTGGAGTGTCCCAAGTTCTCGCCCGCACGCCGAAGAATTTGAATAAATTTGTGAGCCTAAATCTACGGTAAGTAATCTTCAATCACCTCTATAGATTTCACCTCCATTAATCTCAATAAAATTCCAATGAGAAAAATCTATTTGCAAATCAGTAGTTACACTTACGAATTAAATTTATCATTGCCTAATGACGTCATATTTCTCTACTTATTTACTCGAAAGGTGAACCTTAGACTTTCGTTGTAATTGCAACTCATCAATTAAAATATTCAATTTCCAGATGTCTCGCAACACAGGCAGCAGCAAAGATAAACAGGAGTGAGCCAAAGGATGCAAAACGGGAGTCTCAGTCCTTCACGATGAATATATTTCGTGGACAGGCTGAGATTGCTCAAGTTTTCCCATTCCCATCGCCCTTGAGTCAAGAACAGAATGATACTCTGAGGATGTTGGTTGATCCAATTGAGAAATTTTTTGATGTAAATTGAATTTATTCCTTTAGTTCTTAATCTTTTCGAAGAAAATCCAATTCTATTGATTTTGCATTGCAGGAGATTAATGATCCAGTGAGGAATGACGACACATCAGATGTAGATGAAAAAACAAAGCAAGCGCTCTGGGATTTAGGAGCATTCTCACTCCAAGTACCAGAAGATTATGGTGGTCTTGGATTGAACAATACCCAGTACGCTAGACTCGTCGAAGTAGTTGGTAAAAATGACCTTGGCGTTGGTATTATGTTGGGCTCTCATCAAAGTATCGGCTTCAAAGGTATTCTGTTGTACGGAACACCTGAACAGAAAGCCAAATATTTGCCGAGAGTTTCCGGTGGTGAATATGCAGCATTTGCATTAACCGAACCCAGCTGCGGTTCGGATGCTGGCTCCGTAAAATGTCGGGCAATTAAATCTGCTGATGGTTCACATTATGTCCTCAACGGAAGCAAAATTTGGATATCAAATGGTGGTATCGCTAACATTTACACTGTTTTTGCACAGGTACCAATGACTAATCCAGAAACTGGTGAAACAAAAGACAGAGTTACTGCTTTTATCGTTGAAAGAGGATTTGGCGGTGTAACAAGTGGTCCACCTGAGAAAAAAATGGGTATCAAGTGCAGTAATACGACTGAAGTATTTTTCGAGGACGTTAAAATCCCAGCGGAGAATTTACTTGGTGGTGAAGGCCAGGGTTTCAAGGTTGCTATGAATATACTGAATAATGGAAGATTCGGAATGGCAGCTGCTCTCTCAGGTACAATGCAGGCCTGTATGAAAAAATCCGTTGAATTTGCAACACAGAGAGTTCAATTTGGACGCACTATTAATCTGTATGGTGGAATTCAGGAGAAAATAGCGAGAATGGCAATGCTACAGTACATTACTCAATCACTTGCTTACATGATTGCTGGTAATATGGATAAAGGTAGTGAGGATTATCATCTGGAGGCTGCTATTTCCAAGGTTTTCGCATCAGAGTCAGCCTGGTTTGTTTGCGACGAATCAATTCAAGTTATGGGAGGAATGGGTTTCATGAAGGACTCTGGTCTGGAACGAGTACTCAGGGACCTGAGGGTTTTCAGAATATTCGAGGGATCCAATGATATCCTGCGATTGTTTGTTGCACTAACTGGAATACAGTATGCAGGAAGTCATCTGAAAGAACTTCAGAAAGCATTCAAAAATCCAACCGCAAATTTAGGATTAATTTTCGAGGAAGCTGCTAAGAGAGCTACGAAAGCTGTTGGACTTGGATCTGCTCCGAACTTTGCAAACCTTGTGCATCCAAATCTTGCAGAAAGCGCTACACTTCTTGGGAAAAGCATTGAGAGCTTCGGCCAAGGTATTGAAATGTCCCTCATGAAATACGGCAAGGGTATTGTCGAAGAGCAATTTATTCTGAATCGATTTGCACAAGCTGCTATTGATACTTACACATCAGCTGTTGTATTGAGCAGAGCAAGTAGAGCCGCGAAAGACAATATTCCAACTGCTCAACATGAATTACTCATGGCAGAAGCTTGGTGCACAGAAGCTGCTAGCAGAATAGCTTATAATCTGAAGGTTACTAAGACAGATAAATATTTGAATAATTTCAACAGATTTAAAGAAATTTCAAAGAATGTATGTGAGGCTGGTGGAGTCGTACAAAATACTCCACTTGGATTTTAAATTTAAATAATTTTCACTTACTGGAAACAGAATATGTGCCTTGTTATTCAATTTATTTTTGATGATTTTACAAGGATAGAAATTATTTAATAGAATTCTAAAAAAACAATGCAATTATTTAAGTGAATGAGTTTTTTTGAATGAGACAATAATTAGGAAGGTTAACTAAATAATAGTGTTATATTTTTATAAATTATGAAAGGAAAACAATTGAATATTATTAAATAGAATGAAGTAAATTTTTCTTGAATTCGATAGTCTTTATTCGTTATTTCAATCCTTTTCATCTCACAGAATAATAAAATAATTGTTTTGATAACAGAGCTGTACACGATGTTCAAAGACTTAAATCTCTTATGATTACGATTGATTATACGGGAAAATAATGTGTATTTTAAAATCGTTGATTCATATTAATTAGTTCAATTTTTGACAAATCTTCAATGTACAACTCAAAATGAGTATTTAGTAATTGCACAAAAAAATGGTGTTATGAATGCATTCATTTAAATAATGTGTATCATGTCGAATTGCAATCACAAACGTAAAACCTTACAAGACTTTTTATCTTTGATCATCTTGTGTTATATTTATACTGACATGGAAGCACAATACATCTCTATATACTTTCCCACTTGTTATTCTCTTCTCATCATTATTATATCTAAAATTCATAGATCTTCACGATTATTTTGTTGTTTTAACGTAAATTTTCCGGTAGATTATTTGGCCAAAATTAATCCACACATTAAATTTAATTTCTTTTGCAAACACCTGATTTACAAGTAATAGTGCCGTCTGCATTCAATTCTAGTGGAAACATAATCAAAGTATTTCTCTGTAATTCCAGTAACATGTTTGAAGGCTCCAACAAATATGAATAACACATTTGTATTTATTAAATCCTTAAAATTTAATTTATAGAATTATTGAAGAATACTTTGAGAAGTAGGAGAAGAAAATTGATGGTATTGTCAGACAGCAGATATATTCTTTGGTGCGAGGAATAAAAAAAATATATATTCATGTGCAATTTCGTTGATTTAAGTTTGCTTTTTTTCAATATCTCATTCAATCCCGACTGAATTATCTATAATTTTTTCATTTCTTCAATTTCTTTGAGCGATCACGCATTTCTTTCGCGAATTAATGTAATGGTTTCTGTTACTCGAATCTCTCGAAAGTGAACATGTGTGTTTACGACATTAACGAACAATTGCGCGTTTTTGTTCATTTATTTTTGATCACAACGAAAAATTGAGAAAAGTATAACAGCCTTATCTACATGCAGAGAAATTCAGATTTAAAAACATTTGAGAACATTGCGACAGTACTTGACGTTTAATTCTTATTTTGTTTTTTTTTAAGAGAAAAATATAGAAATTTTGTTGAGTTTATGTTACTCCAGGTGTGTTTATTTATTTATTTCTATTTTTTTTCGTTAATTTAATGGAGGATACGTATTTCTTTCGTATGGACTAGGCTGGGGATCGAATTTACTGACGAACAGTTACAAGAGTTTGTTTTTCCTATTTAGGATGAATGAATAATTGAAATTCAGGAAAAATGGGGCAAGATGAAGCTCTCAACTAATAATGAATCCACAACCCTGATTTCCCTAAATACGAAAATAATTCGGGGAAGGTGGGGTAAAATGGACACACACTAGTTTTGATGTTATATATTATGAAAATTGCAAGAAATCGGGGAAATATTAAAGATAAAAGCTGAGGAAATTTCAAATCGAAAACATGTGTAAAAATTAATTCTTTTGATATTTTAGAAAATTCGAGTTTTAACCCAAAAAGGTTAATTTTTTCCATTCTTGGAAGGGGGACTCCTTCAAATCTTGACCGAAAACTCGAATTTTCAAAGAAATAAAAAAAAAAATTTGACATGTATTTTTACTAAAATTTTCTCAGCTTTCCAATGGAATCATCAGAAAATCTCTATCTCGAACCGTCCAATTCGAGTGTCCATTTTACCCCACCTTCCCCTATTCCATATTTTTTTCTTTTATATTTGATGAGAATTATCTACTAAAGATTAATTCCTCAATGAATTTATATTTTCAAGTTATATTATACTGAAAAATGACGACTAAAATCGAAAAATTTGAGAATTATTACAGATATGGCAGTTAAATTATAATCTTTTTTCTTTTACTGAACTTACTTAATTTTCTCATTTATTTTGTATTTAAATTATGAATTCAAAACTATTCAATACAATTGTTCTCAATAATAATATTCATCAGTATTAATTACTGCTTAATTCATCCTAATTGATTTTTTTAAAGTGATTTTCGTTGCAATTCACTCACAACGCATTTGAGATTTTCATTTTTTGTTTCATTCGGAAATAATATTCCATAATGTTTTCCTGAGGCAATGCATTTTTTTCAGCTGCTTTCAAATTCCTGCACTCACTAAACTCAAATTCATCAGCATTCATCACAGAAAAAGGGAGAAAAAAATAAATACAAGAATTCTGAACCAGTGATTACTGAGCTCAATCGAGCAGCAGATTTTCATCCCCAGATTCTATCAAATTCAAGGGTATTGAAATTGTAAATGACTTTTTCCTTCATCTTCAATTACAATGTTGTTTCATCCGTATGAGAAACTTATTAGGTTCACCTCAGTCTGGTTAAATATATTCATACTTCTCACTTCATAACGATGAAACTCATTGTTATCACAATTGGAGCGCAAAAATTGGGGAAAGTAATGTTTTTTCTTCTTCTTTCATTTCATTTCATACCTGATTCAATGAACTTCGGCGCTTTTTTCTCATTCAGTCCACTACCTGGAGTAACTCGATTGAGGTTTTTCACGTAATAAATCTAACCCTGTGCAATGGATAGGTTCTTGAAAATCGTGCCATTCCATGCAACCGCAATACAGTAGTGTTGAAGTAGTTGGATAAGCAGTTCCCTTTCATCAAGCATCTCAATACGCTCGATCCTCTTTCGCTCAGACTCTGGCAGTGAGTCGTATACTTCAACCATTGTCCAGGCATTGGAACCTTGCCAGCCATTTATCGTAAATCTGTTGAAAATTAGTTGAAAAAATGCAACTCTTTCCTCTAAACTTTTATAGGTTGTCATAAATTTGAAAAATAATTAACACACCGTCTCTGTTGTGTCTCCAACGATTCACAGTCTTCAACGCCAGCTAATAAACATCCTCGGCATCGTAAATTTTGTAGCATAACTTGGCCAAATTTATCACGCATATTAACTTGCTCATAATTAACAAAAATACTATTTTTAAATTTTTCGGCAAGCCATTTTAGTAGAGCAGATGCCGCATTACTATCTACGTAAACTAGTACACACTCAGCGATAAATAATGTTGGTATATTGAAATCAACTTCTGCCTGTATCAGTTTGTTTGATAATTCTGATATGTGTCGTAGATCTATGCCCATTAAATGGTAATTAGCAGCGTGAAAGTCTGTAGTTGAAAATTTAATCTCTCCATCTGAAATTGTATTCATCATGATTCTACCATCTTCATCAACAAATTCATGATAATTATTCAAAAATCTCTGCTAATTACCTTCGGTATTGATCCTATCGATGAGCTGTTTGTGTTTTTTAATGTGATAACATTTTTTAGCGGTTATAGCTGGAAAATCGAGTTCTATAAAATTTTGTGGACTACATCCAGCATCTCTGAGTCGCCAGTAAAGTGTATCAAATCCAGCTCCAAGATTAATTATTTGTGCCTTTCCACCAGAGAGCTAAACATTTCAACAAAACAAAACATCGTAAACATCCAACGAACATCTACGAAAGAAGAGAAGAAAAAAAACATTGAAATTGAAATGTGAAAAAAACATTGGCTTTCCTGGAATAAAAAACACTTGATATTGAAATCCGAGTCAAGGACACATTAATATCATTCAGGATTCCATCAACAGCATTGATTTCACATTGACCTATATTGCTGTATTCACGATAAAAGTAGGAATCCATTGGTGAATTAGGCCAGGGCCTCGGCCGGGTCAAGGTTTCCGTCACTATTCGGTCCCATCATCCCCCTTTCTCTCACCCCCAATCCGGCTAGTCCAATTTCCACTTTTCCCACCCCTTTCGTCCCTCTCCACTACCGATATCAGCTGGTAGACGTCTGCAGTCCGTTGTTGAAGATTTCCCAAATTTTTCGAGGTTAGACAGTATTCACATTTAGGTAATCATTGAATATTATTTATGTAATGAACAAATAAGATGAATGGGGCAGTTATTGTTGAAATGGTAATTTACTGACCTTCAAAAACTTGTCGATAAACACCTCGATGCCCTTGACCCTAGCGTAATAACCTCGATTGATTTCTGGCGGTTTTCGCGGGGTTTGTTTGACGAAGAAATTAATAAAGGGATCCGTCCAGTAACCAAGTTGTACAGCGTATCTTTTACACTCACTTGCATCATCATTTGTTGCCTGTGTGGCCTCATCATCAGCCATTTCTTTGATCATTATTTATCAATTATATTATCAAATAACACTAGCACAATATTTAAATCATTTTATACGTTAAATTACTATTTATACAGTCTGTTTGCTAGGATCAAGTTTACTTTCAGGTTTGTGTCCAAGATAAGCTGTCACTTACTGCGATTCACACACTAGCGGCCATACTGCCGGGTATTCAGGGTCGTATACACGGGCCACCTTGCGCCCGTGGGTTTTTAATATACTGCAGCTGCGCGGTAGAAACCTACTCACCCATTATACGCACATCGTTTCTCTTGAATAATGCTCGCCAGAAATCAACCATCAGTTAGTACTATTATTTATTTTTAATTTTTAATTGTAGAAGTCTCGACAGGTAATTTCTTTGTCAGTGAAAATTTTAATGTATTTGAATGAGAAGAAATTGATAAGAGGTCTCCATAAAGTCAAGGCTTCTTCATTGTTTCAAATAATTTTATTTATATTAATATCTTATCTTTCAATTTTTATTAAAAAGTGAATATTCTGATAACAATTTGCATATTCAAACATTAACAATAATTCAATACAAATTCTATGATATTCCCGATTCATAAAGTAATTCGAAAAAGAACGAATTACTTCCGAAACTCTTGAGACACTATAGTAAATAATTATTATGAGAACGAAGAGAGGAAAAAAAAGACTCGAAGAACAAAATTGATAATTAAAAGTACTTAGATTACATAAATTAATATATCTAAAAATGGCCAGATATGAGAGTGGCGATAAGAAGCAAATGCTAGACAATCGTATACAAAGTGCCATTGAATATTAGTTTGTATATAAATTTGTTTTGAACAAAAAAACAAAACTGAATAACTAAACTCTTAATGATTAGTGTGAAGTAACATTGCTCTCAATCTCGTAATAGTCAGTCTGAATGCCGAAGTAAATTTTCACGTTTTTCTTTGAATCAATACGAGAAAAAAGAAAAAAAAAAAACATTAAGAAAAACCACAGACTAGTTTAACACGCTTCCAAGAAACCCCAATCACAATTATTATTAAGTTTAAAATTCGTGGGTATTAAAAAAAACTGTAAAAAAATGTTGATTATTATCTGAGTTTGGATGATCATTGCTCTGATTCGGGTTTCTTAGTTACTGTTTTCGTAGTCCCCGGCTTGACTTTTCTTTTTGGCGGTACAGGCGTTTCGGATGATGCTGGCGGTGGTGTCTCAGGAACAGATGAATCAGTTGATAGTGTCTCACTGGGTTTTGGTGTTTTCTTAACAATTTTTACAATCTTCTTCGGTTTTTCAGCTGAAGTACTACCCTCGGCACCATCTGCCTGTCCCTCCTTTGGTTTCTTAACAATTTTCTTCACCACTTTTTTCGTTGTTTTTTTCACATCATCTGCTTCACTTGATTCTGTTTTTTCATCAGAACTCGTCTTTTTAATGACTTTTTTTGTGGTCTTTGGTGGTGATTTTGAAGGTTGTGGTTGGCTATCTGCTAGTTCGAATTGCGGGCTTGTTGGCGGAGTCGCTTCGGTTATTGTTGGGGTTCCTGGGATTATGAGCTTCTCTGATGGTGTTACTTTTGAAGATTCTCCTAGTAATTCAGGTTCTTTTGATGGTTCTAAAGCTTCTGAAGCCTTCACCGACGAAGATTGGAGTTGTGAAGTGCTTTCTTCAACTGGCAATTCCTCCGGGACTTTTGGGCATTCAGGGACTGGTTCTTCAATTGGAGCGGCTTGAGGAACAACTTGAGCTTGAGGAACGAAGCTTTGCTGAGTTAATTCGGGTTGACTGAGATCTTCTGGAAGCAAAGGTTGAGGTTCTGCTGCAGAAAGTGGTACAGCTGTGCTCACTTGAGGTATTGGAGTCTCTTCATCTGATTTAATATCAGAATCAAATCCCGCAGTACCATTGGGTTGCGAAACAACTCTTTCTAGCAGGGGTGGATCTTGTGCAGGTACTGCAGCCTCCAAAGTTTCAACTATTGCTGATACAGATTCTTGAATTGGCGCAGAGATCGATGAGATTGCTTCCTCAGTGACAGGTTTCATGTCCTCCGTGACGATTTCTTTTATATCAGCCTCGAGAACAGATTCTGCAACTTGAATTGGAACTGGACTATCAGTTACTGCCACTTCTGTTAATTGTGAAGCTGCGAGATCAAGGGATGTGGTACTTTCATATGTCATTGGAGAAGTAAAACCAAGGGGTATAACAGTTTCCGTTGGCTTTTCTTGAGGCTCTACTTGTTTTACTGCAGAACGAGGGGAAGCCGTTTCCAATTGTTGATACTTTTCACCAGCTTCTTTTATTGATAAGACTGGTGGAGACGATGTCAATGATAAAATGGGTGGTGATGAAGTGAGGGACAATACAGGCGGTGCCGCTGTTAAACGTAGAACATCAGAAGATTTTTCCGAAGAAGGTTGTTGAGTTATTGGAACAGATGAAGGTTCTTTAACCTCTTCCAGTGACATTTGTGTTTGTATATTTTTACTCGTTGTTTGTTCAGTAATTTGTATCGTTTCTTGTTGTTCGATTGCGAGATTAGCCTCAGGAGTAATTGCTTGTTCTAATGTATCACGTTGAAACTCAGTGATCACGTGTGGTTTTAGTGGTAGAGCTTCCTCTGCTGCAGCTGTAGTACAACAGATTATTGTGAATTCAACGAAAAACCAAATGAATTGTTACAATGAAACTTATGAATTTGAAGTAAATTTGTAGAATGAATAACGTTGATGTTTTATGGTAATTTTTTTGTTTTTCTCCATGTGATAACAGTTATGAAGTGTTTGCTGATTTATTAGCAATTATTAAAGCACATGAATAGCAAGAGCAATGCACAACTCATGTCGTGATTGATTCCTATAAAAAGCTGAATTAATTAATAAATAATAAAAATAAGCATGTTATTAGTGATGAGTGGTGAAAATATTTACCCAAATCAAGCAAAACGATTATACAAGACGTAGCAATGCTATGGCGCCATGGACTGTTAATTGCTCTCCTCTGCTCCTGTTTCAAACACTCAAACTTAATTAACTTTCCCTTTACTCCAAATTACTTCTCTAATAATGTAAGTAATCACGAAAAAAATATTCTCACTCGATTATTATAATTAAATTTAATATTCAAAATTCATAGAAGGGAACAGGATGAAATGGACATATTAGACTTCAGTTGGAATTTGATTATTCCATTTAATAAAAATCATTCGAGAAGCGTTGAAGTATTCAATGTGGAAACCTGTCGATGATTCCATTGAAGCTGAAGGAACTTTCCATCAAAAACATGCGCCAAAATTTATTTTTGGCAAACTCTTCTCTTTTTCGAAAATTTTGAATCTCTAAATATCTCTGATTCTGATTTTTCATTTCACCCTACTTTCCCCTATACATGCCACTCCAAATAGAAAAAAAATCAAACAAAATTCGGCAATATTTCCCGTTCAGTTAATGGCGTTGCATCAACAGCACTTAACACTTAATAGAAGATTTCAATCCCTGAAATCCCAATGATGTTTATTTTGCTTTTTAAAATTGTATTTCCAAAGTAAATTAATCTCTTTACAATTCATAATTGGATTCTTCAGCATTCTCCCCAGGGTAATCTTGCTTTTTATCCTAATTTTCTTATCGAGTTGGTGACAAAAAAAAATCACATACCCGCTCCCTTCTCTGTTATTGCTGTAGCAGCCTCAGAGGTAGAAAGTATTGGAGTTTGCTCCTTCTCCAGTGGCGGAGTTTTTTCCTGGAACAGAACATTTCTTATTGAATACTTTTTTTTGACACTCTCATCTCGAAAGCCAAGTAAACAATATTTGAATTCACCTTCGGTGGAGTTTTATCACGTTTCGCTTGTGGTGCAGCATCGAGTGTACCACATATTTTTTTCCAAATATTATCGAAACTGTCGCGCCCCATATAATCAATTTGTCCCTGCTCCCAACCGCATTTCCTCATGTGTTCTTCAAGTGCAATTTGTTCTGGATTCCTTGCTTCGCCCAGTGTCAATTGCGCTAATGCACCAGCGATACCGCTCTATTGAAATAAATGATAATAATCAATCCTCGAAATTAGAATAATCATGAATAAACGTGTTATCTATTATTTGAAGAAAGAGAACTTATTAGACAATTAGAGTGATTGCAACTAAAAATATTAAACAAGTGCTTCTAACAATGTACGTATATGTGGAATGCTTGAGTATGATTCTAGAAGACATTCACAACGTTAGTACTTACATCGCTATTGTTTATTTCGCCGGTGCTATTCAGATTTGAGTGCCTTGACGTGTTTTCGGATTCTGTACAGGGTTGGGAATGGGATTGTGAAGTAATGACTTCAGCTTGTAAATTTTCGTCAATTCTTGATTGATCTTTTAATCTGTCTAGGGAGCTAACACCCGAATTAATATCTGATGAACCTTTATCATCACTATTTTGCTGATGTACCTGTTCAGTCTCATAAGTTATGTGTGAATGGTGTTGACGATCGTGAATTTGATAATTTGTTAGGTTCTCGTGATGTCTTTGTTCATGGTGGTTTGCATGAATGTCATGATGATTTTGTGTTGGTGATTGATTAGACTGAAAATTGACAGATGGTGGAGGATCATTATAATTACGATTCTGTGACTGACCTAATGAAAAATTATGGTCCTGATGGCCTTGATATTCCGATTGACTAATCGTAGGATAGGTGGACTTATCGTAATGACTGTAATTTTGTGGCTGACTAATATTGGGGGTATTGAAAACAGCATTTCCAGCGGGTTGGTCTTTACTATATTTAGGTTCATGATGTTGCATAATTACAGATGGGGTATGATGGTGATAATCACTTTGTATATTCACTTGAGAAGTCTGAGGAATGTTTAAGTGACGAAATATTTGAAAATTTTCGATATTGGTTGGAGGTTGAGGAAAATTTACCTGTTGTGAATGAAATTGGGCATTATCAACATGACTATGATTCGAACCGGGCAGTTCAGAACTACACGTAACAGTTGTGGAATGACTTTCCCAGGGATCTTGAAACTCTGAGAAATCCGATTGAACTGTATCAATTTCATCGCAAGTCTGGTCAGTCGAGTCGTGAAATAAATGGTGTCTCGTATTAATGGGTATTGAGGGCATAGGAAGTAGGTATTCGTGCCAGTGTGGAGCCAAAGTGGTGCTGGCCTATGCAAGCATTATCATGCCAAAAACAGAAAAAAAATGCACACTCTAAATCTATTAGTCACAAAATCATCAAGTCATTGAGGAAAAAAATAATGATGCGATAAAACAGAATAGGACGTATACCTTGAACCCATTAATCCCAAATACACCATAAACTATACGGAGAAATATTTCCAGGCTAATTAATATTTACTTCGATTGACCTGGAACATATTCTCTCCGTTTATCATCACCAGATGCAAATCCAAACAGCATTCATTAAACATTGAAGTAAACAACGAAAAAAAAGTGAATTAATAGACAGATAGGAGTACTTTTTCAGTTTCTGAGGATCAACAAGGGTTCAAAGTACATCTCACTATTTTGCTTTTCAATAAATATAAACATCGAATATATTACTATACTAATAAAAGTCACATTGAACAGAAGCTGATGTGATGCGTTTCATCGAATAAAAAATCATTCCGTGCGTGTTGAGATACTTTGAAATTAAATCAAAAATAGTTTAACGTAATGCGCAGTTTGTTTTTGTATAGAAAAATATTTTTAGAAAATTCTATAATCTTGCCAATTTAACACCTACTAGGCAGTGTTTCAAAAAAATTTTGTGTAATAAAATATTTTGAATGTTGCAATGATATCCACTACTCGTGTATTACGACTATTTAAGCTTGAATAAGAAACAATGGAATGCTAATAAGAATGAACGTTCAACATTCTTTATCATGTCTTACCTCGCGAATACGCGTGTCCCTGTGTTCATTGCTTAGCTTGCGGAATCAGTAAAAGAGTGGTAAGCATTACAATTGTCAGGCCAAACTTGTAAGTATAACGGATTAGCTTAGACTCAAATTAATCTCAGCTAATATGAATTTCAGTGATTATTCAATCAACATAAATCTCACACACCATTAGTTGTATAACGTTATGATAAACAATAAGGAAAAAATAAGTTAAAATGGACCCCTTGATGAAACTCTCAAAGATAATTTCTTTCGCGTTATACCTTTAGTTTATCGAAGTAATTATGAATGTGAAGGTTTAATATTTGCAAGATTCTTAGTGGGAGTGCATTTTACCCCAGGGGTTCATCTTACCCGCCTTTCCATATGGTTCTCTTTATGCGAATGAAGAAACTCACCATAACCGGTGATAATTCGGAATGGACATTATCGCAGAAAATGTCCCACCACGTTTGTAATAGGGGTTGCAGATGATTCATTCCAGGTGCTGGTTGTACTTGACGAGATAATGTATCATAGTACTGAAGCCATGGCTTAGTAGTTCCAATGAAATGAATAATCCTCACATCTTCTCCAAACCTGATAAAATTATTGATTTCATCAAACTCAAGGAGTTTCAATTGAAATTAATCTACACTCACTGTTTATAAGCAGGAAGATAAGAATATGTCGCAGTGGAACACATGTTGTAGATAAATGGTAAATGTTTGGCAATGTCCTTGTGTGCCCAATCGCTGAAGTAGAGATTCAGTAGACCCTGATCACCCCCATCGAATGATCCCTTAGAAACTGCGAATGCAGTCAATGATGCAAATGTTTGTTGAGAGGGTCTGAATACAAATACTCCAGAATTGAAACAATCTGGCCATCCTACATCCGGTGCTGCTGATAATTCTTCACGTTCGAAGAGTTCATCGCAGTTTCTGATCACCTAGAAATTTATGTAATTTAGCGATTCAAATTGTGAATGAACAGTTTTTAATCAATTGATTGAAGTATGTAGACGACAAATTACCAAAGTGTCTGCATCGACGAAAACACATTTATCATATTGCGTAAGTCTCCAGCAGTGTAATTTCGTGAAAGTGATCCCCAGTTCGGGTCTTGCAAGGAGAGCAAGATTCGCTTCATCCCGTGAATCAAGAACATTAACTTCTTGTACCAATGAAAATACTGAAGACAATTTTTCCCTGAAAAATGAGTAATTTTTATAAAGTAAGGGCTGAACAATCAAGTTCATTGGCAAGGCTGATGCCAATGGCACGTTAAAAGCTAATTGCGATTTGGGGTCAAGTGTACTTTCGCCGTTGGCGACGGCTCTAAACAGTTGTCAAGTATATAAACGCTTCAATTCTCGAGAGATTGAATGTGCGATTTAATTGGAGATTATTCTACTATTTTTGTTGGCACAATTTTTAGGAATAAATGTTATACCTCATTGGTTGAGTGACACCAGGGGTGATGAGTACTGCCAGATCATGTTTGGTACCAACGCGTCTCAAGGAGTGAGCAAGTACAAGTGCCCCAAGAGAATACGAGTCATTGGTGGCCAATGTAACCCATGCAAACCCTGCAATTAAATAAACCTTATGATAAAATTGTTTTATCAGTTTTTTGCAAGTATCAGTGTCAATGTCCCACGAGTCTGCAGCTCGTCAACAGATAACACAGAGTTCACTGTTTTTCATGGCGGATCGCGAACCATTATGTAATTTGACTTCCTAAAAAAAATCATTCGATTACGTTGAATCGATTCATATCGCTATTTATATTTTTCTTTTTTTAACGCCTAAGCCAACGAATTTCTTTCTTCATATTTATTACATCAGATGCTTGTTTTCTGCAGATACTTCGTTTTATGTTTTTTTTTCCTTGTTTCCTTGATATTCAACAGATCTAAGTGAAATATTTTGTCGCAGGAATTAAATTAAGAATTCTTTCAGTATTCATCATGGGAGAAAGAAAGATGTTTCAGAAGTTTATTTGGCAGAGTGCCACTATTTGATATATTTAGGTGGTTGCTGTTCAATTTTCGTCTCTCAACTATTGTAAACTTTTTATCGTAAAATTATAAACCAAATGATAGGAACAATTACATTCCAATAAAATCGCAATTCCACCTATGGCTTCACCACTTAATGTTCATACTCTTCGATCGAAATTATTGTCAATCGATATGCTCGGTCAATAATTCAACGTATAGTCGACTTGGAAACGTCATTTGAAACTCAGTTTTCTTTCAGTCGCAATAGTTAGGCACGTGTAAATTACGAGTAATGTGTAGGAGGTTTCAACTTGGCACTGTTTATCCAATGTGCATTCATCCACTTACACTCTTAAACACGTGTATTTAATATTAATTTTTTCTATAAATTCATATATTTTGAAATTTCTCGGGAATGAAAGAGTACTAATTTTCACTATTGATTCGAGAAATTCGAATTCTTGACCTTCAAATTTTCTCCAAATTTTGATATTATTATAACATACAAAATTCCAGGACTGTTTTTGTATAGAATTTTGGCGTTTTTATCAGTGATAACAGAGTAACCTTTCAAAATGAGACTCACGTGATAGCCTTGTGCTGTTTGAAGAGGATGAATTCTGACATGAAGTCATAAAAGAAACGCAATTTCAAGAATCACCACACTCTAAATTTAAATTATAATCTATCATATTTCCTTGTAGGAAGAATGATTATAACTGTGAATAAGATGCGGGCTCCTTGAAGAAGAAACTTACTCAAAGGACAACGAATTCAATTGAAGAACAATAGAGTAGTCCCCTGATGTAACGGTACTCTGTGAAATATCAACTTTTATGGTATTGCATTACAACTAGTCTAGTTGATGAAAACCTAGAATAAGAGACTCAATTCATCCTCATTAGAAAGACGACAAAGACCTTGATAAGTTCAGATTAGCATGGGTCAAATTGGTTGAATATATTTAGAATCACTTTTATGATTTGAGATGCAGAATATTTATGTTATTTAAAGATCTTCTGTTCCTGCATTTTTTTCTCTTTCTTCGTCGATACGAAGCATTTTTATCAGAAGTAATAAGAGGAATCAAAAATAGGACGATTATGCCTTTCATTCCGAGTACAGAAAATGAGTATATTATAATACTAAGAGGAAACTTGAGATCCCAAAACGTCGCGACGCCTCGGCGTCGACTCCAAGGGTTTATATTTACGCACAACGTTAGCTATCCATGTATCTCATAATAGCACTCTGGATTTGCAAGAAATAACATGTTCCTTGTCACAGGTCAAACACTCCTTATTGTTGCGATGTTACTTGCATTGTAATGTGTTTTCTTCAAAGTCTCCATGCCTTTTTACTCCAATATGAAGTGATTAAATCGTACATCTAATCTATTTTTTTCATTGGGTTGATCGATAAATCGAAGAGATCATGAATGAATAAAGATTACTCGTAAATTTGCATGATCTATTGTAGAAAAATTGGTGGCAGCTGCCAATTTTCGCGCAGATTATCTGAGCTAAAATATAATCCAGTTGAAATTTTTTTTCTAGCAAACTACTTCTAAAATATAAAAAAATAGATCATCCCACATAAATTTATACATGAATATTATTCTATCAGAAATTATTTATAAGCAAATGGTAAGACGTTCATTCAATCACGTTGATTCCAGCGTCTAAAATATACTCGGTTTCGCCTCCCGTAGACACTGCAACGTTTATCTAAAATTAACGTGAGAATTCTTGAAATACACTAGACACAAAAATGGAAAAGTATTTTTTATTCTTCGCCCAAAAACTTTCAATGGAATTTAAAGATTTAACAATGAATTCATGCCGATATCTCGGTAAATATCAATAATTTTTTATTGTTCGAGTTATTTAGCTTTGTTGAAGAATGACTTATTGAGTTACTCTAATAAATCTTCTTTATTGATTCACTAGACGGAAATATATAAAAGAAAGTTATTAGTCACTTGTTACGTCTCATGAATGATGGGTGCAGCAGCAAATTTACCAATTTAAATGCTAATTCATCTGGGGTGGTTATACTAGCGCAAGCGCTGTACAATTGTTGTTATTCAAGAGCGGGAAATAGTGTAAATAAAATGACGAATCATTCGAAATTTATTGAAATAATTGAAAATTTATAAAAACTTTGTAAATGAAAATCCAGTCGTTGATCATCCGAATAACCCCCTTGTATCGTTTACACTTGAAGGTCATTCGAGACCGGTTACACACACAATGCTTTGGATAATATTTGTCCCGTTCAAGTTCAATGAGTGATGATGAAATAATGAAAGAACTAAATTACTATGAATTACTATGAATTATTGAAAACTTACCACCCATGACGGACGGATTGTTCAGTGATGATTACTTTCAATTGATGATACACAAGTCATAAAAATTACGAACGACGTGAAGGAATTTTACTTAACCGTGCTCCTCCTGTCGCAGCCGCTACACGAGTGGCGACTGGGTGGAATCACGCTTCGACTTTCATCTCAAAAATATTTGGGAAAATTGATATTAGAGAAATTTTTATTATCGACTGTTGCAAGTTACCTTTGGCTGAAACGCTTACCGTTCTGCAGCCAAAAAATCGGCTCATTTTTAGCAGGATATTTATACTCGGACGAATCTCAGCTCGCAATCCTACAGCTGGCCAACACGGAATTGTAAACTACGTAATCAGTCAATATAAACCAATATACATGAAAAAACTTAGTACATTACGTAACTTCACATTGATAAGATCAATTGTACACATATTCCTCAACAATCTTGTTGACAATTCGTAAACATTAATGCGTGCGTTTCTTGAGGCGAAAAATATTTACTCAAAATGAGGTCAACAATGCCCACATGAAATTGGCTTCTTCTGATCAGATAATTAAAATATAAACAAAATAAATGTACTCCGTGCACATTGATGGACCATCATGTTACATGATAATTCGTAATGTTATGTGTTCCTATAACGACGAAATTTTGAAATTGAATAAAGTTTGTACTGCGCGCATATTCCAACGGCAATATTGAGCGAAGATTGAGGCACTAAATGGAAATGTATTATTATGATTCAATGATTTATTCCAGTTAAAATTCTAGAACGCATTGATGTCCAATAAGTGTAACATTTTGAAAGCGACCTCACGGGGGTGTACATCAAATGTGTACCTGCATGAGGATCCGCCGGTATCCCGCAGTATTCTAGTCAACTTTATCGATGGTAATATTACCATTGGAACTTAGCCGAGTTCACCTGTTTTATCGATTTTTCTTCATTGCTCGTGAAGAATTCCGTTAGATGGGGCTTCGAGGCTAACAGTGGCATTGATGCTTTCATTATAATATCGAATCGAGGAAAAAAAATAGAATTCGAGAAATGATGTTAATATAGAGAGTTATATATAAGTAAATAGATCAATAGGAGATCTCATGGAGGGGTTTCGTTGAGTTGGAAACAATAGATCATTTTAGGGACTGAAATTTAATGCATTGAATTTCGGGGGAGAGCTTCGGAGTTCATACAGAACTCTGTAAACTCAGATTAAGGTAGGCAATATCAGTTAGTACTATATAGTACTATATTTTTATATAGTAATTTTTATATAGTACTATATTTTTTAGCTACGCTCGATAATTTACCGCCACCGAGTATTGACATCGTCTAGATTATCGATGGGCTTAACATTAGCAGAAACAATTTCTTCTTTATCAGCATACAGTTCAATCGATTTAATCAATTAAAACTGAGCTGTACAGAAATGGAATGAAAATAATTATTAATCTTTTCTCCAAACTGATTTAATAACTCGCGAATTAATTAGTAGTTAGATTTGTTTCCTTTCTCTACCCAGTTTCCATTAGTTATTGATAATTCTTCAATCGTCACGGATATAGAACAATAATGCGGGAGCCTGTCATGTCGAAGCAAGTATAATTTACTGGTACCTCTATAATTTGAGAAGCCAGCGAAGGCTCCCGCGCTTTATTCCATAATGAATATAATCATTGGCAAGGAGCGATATAATGAGTACTCTGAGACCAAGGCGCGTACCATTGAGATTAGAACTGTAGATTTTGCTGAAGAAAAATGAGGGATGAATTTACTAAAAAATCACCAGCTACAAACATGTATTTGAATTTTCAATCTATAGTGATTAATTCAATTCTTAATTTTATAGGAACCAGAGGAGCCCCATAGCGGCTCTGAGAAAAATAACAATAATCATAGTAATAATAATATTAAAATCGTTGGATGGTCAAACGTTATCGAATCTACTGCAATGACATTTCGTTTGGGCCTGTAGAGGAGATGTCGGTCATTAAGCGAGACCCTCTATTAAAAATCCCTGCGCATTCTCTACTTCTCTTATGCCGATTCTTTCGTCTCCTCCTCCTCTTCCTCTTCTCCACCGTTTTCCACTGCTTCGTAGCGGTGCGGGTTCGAGTGGTGAACGAGTGGCTCGAGGCTTTGTTGATTCAAGGCGATAATGCTAGGCTGCAAGGACGTTTTTTTTTCTCGCCCCCTCGTCGAGCAGACGAGACGGAAAAAGAAAATGAAAAACAAAAAAAAATAATTGAAAAAAAAAGTGAAGAAAAGTAACGATCATGAGGAAGAGAAGGAAAAGAAAGGGAAGACGGCAGTTCGTAATTATAGATTCGCATTCTTGGGCCCAACTCCTCGTGCCTTGTCAATACTGGAGTTATAATAAAACCTTTTTCTTCTTGTCTTAGAAAGGATTTAAAAATGAGAATTAAATGGAGAAAATATTATTATAATACCGAGAGGATTGCTCCTTACTTCCCAAGATTTCTTATTTCCGATTAAAAAGAGATGAAATAAAGAATTATCAACTCTCCATATGGTTCCCCGATTCTCCTTATGGCTCCTTATTTTCTGTTGGTTGGGATTCCAGATTGAGCGATATCGTCCCTCTGCACCGCAATGCATATATCCCCCCGAAAAACTCGTATCGATAGGTTTTCGTTCGACTATGGTGGGACACCTCGAATTTAATTGCCACCGGCAGCAGATTAGGCGAGCGGATAAGAACCACGAAAAGAAAAATAATGTTAAAAAGAATTGAAAAAAAGAAGAATGAAATGAAGAAGCGTGCGGTATGGGAACGTGCTACATATATCAACCATAACAGAGTGATGTTTATCTAAGGGCTGTGGCGCAATCCTTGCATCCACATCATTTACAATCTCATTTTATAAAAAAAAGACTCATTAAACCACTGTTATTCATTTTCACAATATAAATTATTATTTCAGTTTGATATTATTATTTTTTCACACAAACGAAAAACATAAAAATAATAAGAAAAATATTGGTAAAAGATCTCCCGTTGAATTTCACACAGTAAAAACGAATGAGACAACCCACAGTGCGTAGTGACTTTGACATGGCCAAGGGAACCGGCAATATTGTTGCATTTTGTATCCAACTGAGTTAAATACAGCCATATCGCTCTACGTACACCATTGAATCAGAGAACCACGAATTTATTTGACACTCGTTAGCCCTAGTTGAGTTAAAAATCGACTCCACTACGTATGCACTATGGGAATATCCTCTGTATCGTCATGGAGAACCCCTAGTAACGCCTTCTCATTTTCATAGCAATTGAACAGTGGGGTGATTTCTTTTTTATTTTCCCAACTCTCTCTAGGCGTTACAGTGTACATGATTTTTTTGTATACTAAATCAGAGGTTACAATAACGATCGTGTGATCCCTACGTACATTTAGCATGTTAAAAAAATCCATCATTTATTTTCAAGCTTGTTCAATGAAAGAAAGTGTTGCATGAAAATTAAGAAAAAATAAATATCGAATTGAATGTGTCGTGAAAGCGTTCCGATTCACATAAATTATTATTTTATCTTTAATTCATGGTTCTTCCATTGACACGCGATGAGGGAAGAGAAAAATAGATAAAGACCTGAGAAGTGTTACGAAGTCGACTGGTAGAGGCCTTCCTTATCTCTCTAATCTCGTTTGGGACGAAATTTTACCCTGAGGTATTTAAAATTGATTGAATAAAGATTGAGATCCCCAGCTTCCTGGACAGGACTCCCCACTTTACAGCGACAGGTCAGTTTTAGTGTCACCGAAAACCCCGAAAAGGAATTTAGTGACGACTCCGTTAAAAACTATGAAAGAAAGAAGTTGTTTTCACGGAATTAGGAGAGGTAGTGAAGCTGTCAAGAGCAAACGAATGATACAAAATTTTTGGATATCTTGTATTCTTGCTTTGATCTGAACCGAAGTTTCAATTTTCCATTCTCTTTTCTTTTTTTTTGAATTTTTTTTCATTCACTAAAGTTAAGGAAATAAATGAGAGGAAAATAAAATGAAACTCACTGTTTCACAGCCGTAAAATTGAATATTGAGAGGTGAATTTTACAATCAAGAAAAAAGGGCTAAAAAAAATAAACGTGTTTTCAAAATGACTTCATTCGAGTCAGAGGCTGAAAATTTACAGCTCTTTAATTTAAGAATGCTCTTCTTTTTTTCCTCAATTTATGAGAATACAAATAAACTAATAAAAATAAAATGAAGAACTATATGGTCCTTGAGTGTGTCCAAATGTTAGGAAGGTATCGAGGAATCTCCCTGGTTTTCTCAAAGCCACTTAAATGTCTTTATGAGTTTCGGTTGTTAACACGAGAACAGGTCCATGGATTTCTACCATCCGAAAACCATATCTGCGGGTTACAACCTCCGAGGCAGAGAGAAGAGCAACAGTATAGTCTCATTCGTATCTTCACGATCTTTCAGTGTTTGATCCGAATGGTTGAAAAAAAAACCAGAGATGGAAGAAATAAAAAGATTAAAAAAGTCATTCGCCATAGCAGCCGGAAAAAATCATGCCTGTTGTGTTTAAAAAATGTGTGGATTTAGAGATTTGTTATCTTAATAAATCCAAAAAGGAAGTTGAGCCATTAAAAGATAGTTTGAAAGACAAATACGGTGGGGAATGAAAGTGAAATGATTAAGCGATAATCGAATCACGATTAATGCATCAAGATTTTATGTTTTATCAGAGGATAATTAATTATCGGGACAAGATTGTGCTAAGATCAATTTATTCTTCTCTTAATTACAGGCATGCGTCTCCGGAAGAAGCTGATAATCATCTTTATTCAGTCACTTGTTCAAATGGATTTTTATGAGAATTACACTTGAATTTACAATTGAGTGTATGACTCAGTATTATTTTATTTTTGTTTAGCCGATAAAATTCAAAGTGAACTATTTGTAATTGAAGGATTGTAAATTGTGGGAGAATCAGCGTGCGTGCATTAAATTCCATGTGAACTTATCTTGGTTTCCTTTCGCTCTAATGTCACGTGTTTTCCAGAGTTCGGGATCTCGAGGTTCTTTTCCTTCATAGAACGTAAGAAATTGAATAGATGAAGAAAATTAAAATCAACCGTCAAAATAAATAAAATATATTATCAGGCTAATTTTTTCCCCAAGTAACAGCGGCATCCTGGCGATAGGTGCAAGTGAAGCAAAGCGTGAACAAAACCGAAGGCTGCTTTTTTTTGTTCGGGAAGGAGATAGTAATAAAAAAATATACAATTGGAATGAACAGAAAGAGATGCAATGGCCAATCTGAATTATTATCAGAGTCCTCTGCCGTGAAAAACATTAATGCGCACTTTTGCCCTTATGATCTCCATTTAGATAGATTGTCTGCCATTGCAATTAACTACTTCCATTTGTATTAACATTTGTGGCTTTTTTCGTTATCTAAAATATCATGTTCGTGTCTTACGAGAAGAATTAATATTATCAGTGTATTATTTTTTTGAATCAAACTTCAAACTATGACTTTCATTATTTCAATAAAAAAAATATGATAATCACTGATTCCATGTTTTTTAAATAGTGGCTTGTCAGGTTTTCCAAGATATGAGTAAGATAAATTCAGCCAAGTCAATTATTCTCAAGTAATTTTTTTGTTTTTATTTACTTCAAACAATTGGAGGAATTTTTGTATAAATATTGGATGAACTTTTTTGATTTAATGTTGAAGCCTAAAGGGGTTATCATGATGCCCGCGTAATTTGCGTCATATTCAGGATAGTGTATCGAACTTGGGTTCGCGTGTAAGCCAACGTAGCACGCGTGAGACCAGCAAGACCTCCCCCGTCGTTACGGAACACCTATTCCAGCGTACAGGTATATGTACGTTTATATGTATGTATATATATAGATTGTGTACATACACACGCACTTGAGAGACGGTTCCGTGATCTATAACGCTCGACATTTTTCCCACCGTCTGTAGAGCCACCACAGAAAGCCAGACGTGCTTTTTTTCAATGAGATACTCTTTTACTGCAATTCACCGCCGCTAAGAGGCATCAATGGGCTCTGAATTTATTTTTTCAAATAATTATTTTTTCATTGTTCGCCTGTAGAGATGGAGAGAGAGAGAGAGCCGTCGATATTCAAAGCGCGGGAGAATTGATTTTACAAACTGATTAGATTTATTATCAAACAGTGGCTCGTTGTCTAATTAAAATTTTTCTAATAAATAATAAATTACTCGGGAAGTAGAATTCTGGCAGACTTCTGGGTATTGTAGAGTATTTAAAGGTCCATCGATCACTTGATGCAGACACAGTGTGCGATCGTAGACAAACTGGGTGGCATCTCGCCAATTATTCAAGCCAAACCGTCTCGAAAATTTCGGAAAATTCTTCAATTTAATTTTTTTTCGGTTCCCTCCTTTATCCGTGAAAATCCCAGCTTTATTTTCATTCTCGATAAAAAAAAATTGGAACAGATATCTGCGTGTCTCTGTCTCGTAAAACTCTTGTCTCAATGCATACCAGAGTATGTGCGTGTAAAATGCGCCTGTTATGAGTGGCGATCCGCAACGCCGCGGGTGTGCGTTATTATTATCAGCGGTGCACGAGAAGGTGGCAGGTGGGTCCGCCTTTTGCTTCATATTGCGTGGCGCCGGATACGTTATATACAAGCTCACGAGCTCCGAAGAAGAGAAGGAGGAAAATAAAGGAGAGGAGGCAGAAAGGAGGAAAGGAAGAGGAGCAAATGCGTAACGCACTGTTTCTTGACGGCCGCAACAAAATTGATGTATATTATCTAAATCCTTATTTTTCTTTTCCTCCTCGTTTTCATACATTATAAACGCAAAGCATCGTCTTCCTGTCTTTCCAAGAAATTCAATGTAAATTATTACACAATAGTGGATAATATTAAACATAATCGAACCTGACCTTTTTTACTATGATCATATAATTTTCTTTGAGGACAAATTGATTAGCATTGTCTAACAGAATTCTGAGCACACATAATTTTTTTCCTTCTTGTCCAAATTGGATTCCACAGAAGAAATCAAGGAATTACTCAACCATTTTCTTCATGATACTTTTTGCGATGTTTTCTTCATTGCTGAAACACACCTTGTGATAATTTTCCGTTTTACTCAGTTGAATTTTTTTCCTTTTCACTCTCTTTTCGCATTCGACGATAGTTGGGAAGGTGCGACCGGATCGACGAGTCTTCGCGAGTGCACAAGACTCAGCTAATAGGGTCATCGGAGGCAACACTGTCACTCACCAGTTATGGGCGTCACGACGTTTTTCAAAATCGGTTTTTCCGATAGCTCGTACGCCCCGGGGCATCATTAGCGCTGTGCGAATAGCGCAGGATTATATACAAGCGCCCCCCTTTTCTGCGTTCCAGTCTTTTATGCTATCTCGTCGCATATACTCACTCACGTTCGTCACAAGTTGATCGGCATGACGTGCGACAAATCTCTTGTATTTACTTATTTATAAACATGCTCATTCGAGGGTTATTTATTACTGTTTTTTCAATTCTCTTCACCTTGCAAGCCCGATATAACTGTCAAATTAATTCTAATAAATTCGAGGTGATAATTGATGAAAATCGCCCTTACTACTGAATTACAATAAATTATATGTTTTATTTATTCATTTTTCTGTCCTTCACGTTATATCACTTCGTGTTGTTTTTTCTCATTCTATTTTATTTTTTTCTCCCCATTTTTGGATTCGAAGCCATAGCTTGTCGTAGCTCGCGCGCCGCGACGCTTTGCTACATCTCAGCTGTTTTTACGACGCTTTGAGTCGCGGGCGTCGTACCGGAATGCGCTAATGAGGACTTGGCTACCGTCACACTTCCCCCATCGTCACTCAACCTTCCCCCATCACTGACTCTCCCTGTTTCACTACGTATATATATACGTATGCATGTGGAGGTTTTTGAGTGTCAACCAAGCGAGTCTGTGTGCTAACCGCCGACACCCCTCGACAGATGCACTTTCACTCTTTTTCAAACGATATTTTTTATCAACGTCAGAAGCAAAAAATAAAAGGCGCTCTGGAAAATATTTCGCTTGAAATTTTTTCTCATTATTCGTTAGAAAATTTTCAAGGAAAAAAAAAAAATAATATTAACTGAATGAAAATACACTTTCGATTACATTGAACCGTGCAATAAATTTTAGTAGTCAAGTTTGGAATAAAAAAGGAAAAAGTTTCGCATTATGAGGCGTGAAAAAAAAATTAGTAAACTCCGGTGCGTTAACCCGAGTAATAGAGGGCCTCCCCTCTCATTGGATGTGCATGTTGTCGGGAATCGGGAAAGTGCACAGTTTATACGAGTCTAGGCATCATCGAGAAGTAATGCCCCATGACAAAAGTAATGCGCCTGACTCTCTCGTTGCCACACGCTCAGTTTCACGTCTCAAATATGGGGAAAAAAATAACATTCATAAACAATGAAACGTGGTATATTGAAAACGAGCAAGACAGATGCTCCAACTGAAGTATTTTATTGCTCCTTAATGTTAACCACAACCAACTACCACCTTTCGAGTGGCCTACTTAACAACAATTATAGAATATATTGTTGATGTTACTACCAGTGGTTGAATATGTCTGGGAATCTTCGCAACTTATAATTTACGCTTGAACTTTGAGCCAAGTGAGAGCAAAAAGTATTGAATGTAAAATTACAAAGTGTGAATGTGAAAGAACACATTTAAGAGAGACGGTGAAGAAAAACGATGATGAATTTACGAAGGGTCGACATGGATGACGACGAAGCTGTCAACTGCTCTTCATTATTTCCTGACAATATATATTTTTAAAATATAATGACTAGACTATTGTAACACAATTATAAATAGAAATCTTAAAATTAAAAGGGTAAAAAAAGTATGAAAATCGACGTTAAACTTTTTAACTTAAAATTCACCTGCTAAGATTCTGATCAACATTGAGAGTTAATTATTATGCCGTTTAATACCAGGGTCAACGCGTATAAACGTCAGTGAATATTAAATAACCCATATGTCCCCCTTACCGTGAAATTACGAAGAAGATGATTGCATTTTTATCCATCACCCTCGTAAAATAAATTTTTGCTTCTTTATTTCTCCTCTTGGGTTTATTAAACGATCGACTCCACTGATTACTTGACCACCGACTACTTATTTCTCGTTAGAACGATTAACACAATTTGCGCCTTTGGCGTTGGTCAAATTACAGTATTAGTATTCAATAAATTTCCATTAAACTCATTTGTCATATTTTCAATCAAAATCATCATAATCACAATAACACAAATATAAACAAAATTTCCACTTGAGTTATCACGTATACCTGTGTACACGAGCGTATCTCAAAACATTTGCCGACAAAAAAATGCCTCTGTGTATTGCAACTAAGAGTGATGCTTTTGCGGTGGGAATCAAGGGTCTACGAAACGCAAAGTTTCTGGACAATGATGTGCTCTGTGGTCGTATTATCCAAACCTCGGTGTGGCCCACCACCCAAAATAAGCCAATTTGATGCCTCACCGCCCTTATCCATCCTGATATACAAACCCCCTGAATATACACTCCTAGGTGAACACGAATAATGCCCTCCACGATAATTGTACTCAGTGCAACCCCTTGAGTCTCGTCATCGACGGGGGGTTTCTCCACAGTGGCCTCTCTACACGTATTTTGCACTGAGGGGGGCTGAGAACTTACTGCATTTGGATTCCACTTGAAATTTTCCGCCAATCATTTACTTTTTAAATCTTTCAAAAGATTAAATTAATATGTTTTATGTTTGAGTTTTTTTTTCTTATTCGTCTCTTTCAGAATTTTTTTTCAAATTCCGTCCTATCGATTTATTGTACCTGCATTCCATTGAGCTATGGTTCCCCCTGTTTTATAGTAGTTGTAAATCTCGTTGAATTTTCAATGATTTTTTGATACTTTGGATAATACCAACAAGAAAACTTTTCAAATTCTCAAACATTATCTTGAATTATACTACAGTCATCTTCACTATTCCCAGAGACAAAAAAGTGCAATCGCATACTCAAGTGTCCAATAGAGGGTCCTTGATGGCTACAATAGGCACTATGTATACTTCAACCCCTGGGTCTCACGGTCCTAGGTAGAGATAGTGCCACGATAAACAAGAGAAAAAAAGGCGATACTCAATATTTAAAATCATCGATTCCCGAAAAAAATAACGGGAAATATGCGTGCAATGGTCCTCTTGAAATTGTTGTTTTTTCAAGTTGTGATAGGGACAATTATGTTGACGATGATAAAATGAAACCTGTCATTGACTTGACAATAATTTGTAAACATGCAAACTGATCATTTGAAGATTAGAGTTTTCATCCAAAAATGCTCTTTTACATGCTAAACATTATCGCGGAATTTTTAATTGAATTACTTGATACTGCAAAATTCGTCGTGCGTCTGTTGATGGTCACGGGGACACCTAAATAAAACCACATTTGCTTTTGTGCTTCAACATGCGTAATTAAGCGCGAAACTGATAGAATCAATGACGCTTTTATCGTGACGATCGGTCCCAGAGAGAAGTGCGGGGTGTGCCTTATCAACCCATCGACCCGCTACAATTCTCAATCAGCTTGATTGGAGTACCCCTCCAAGTTTCAGTGAGAATATTCCTCTTTTTACGATACCAAGTAGGGAGAAAAAGTTCTAAAATGAATTTACTTATCTATGGGAAAATATATGGACAGGAAGAAGATTTCTGTAAGTGGCTGCACCACTCCATGGGTCCTAGGATACTGATGAGAGCGGAATTGCAGGATGCAGCCCCAGTTGATACCTGCTGAGATGTCTCCTAGATGAATGTCCTAAGACATCGTAAAATTTCCGTTTTTTTCGTCAAGTGCTCTTAGAAAATGAGAGAAAGATAAAATCCGGATATAATTGAGAGGACTTTATGTAATAGTTGTAAATAATGTTGAATAGTCGGAGTCTATTATTGAAAGAATACGGAACTTTTACGAACATCTTCGAAAAAGTTACGATGATCTCCTGTCCATGATGATGTAAATCTTTTATTATTCCAAATTAAGTAGAAAAAAAAGAGAAACTCTTGATGCGTTAAAATATTGTGGTATTTTTCCCACAGTTAATAAAGCTATTAAGTTTGTTATCTCTTTTCGACCTGAAAACTCATCCGGCGAGGTTTAAACCCAACCAGTATAAATTCAAGTTGTCGCAGGGGTTATCTGGTCTGACATCTACTTGTAGTGCGAACAGTGGGTCTGTGGCTTTTGGGTCGACAGGTCTTTGGCCCAGCTAATGTGAAGACAATTCTAGTTATATACCTTCAGTTGGTCGCGTGGCGTTACCTATGATAGGTTAGCCTATATTTCCATTCAGGACCAATTCCCATGGGGTAGAGTGCAGTTTAAATGCTATCTGATGGAGCCATTGACTGATTACTCAGTACGTCACATTTATTCAATGCAATAACAATGATGATGAAGAGAAGGGAAAACCCCGTTTATTTCCTTCTTTGTTGATAATTTCTAAAAGGTGCAGAGATCTACAGTACTTAGTTAACTAATTGGTGTCTTTGGTGCACAAAGTGGTGAGTTAAAGTGAGCCGTTCTTGGTCAAACTAGTCGCCTCAAAAATTGTGTTGTAATTGTTCTGGTGTAGGCGCTGTTGGGATTTAAAAATATATGAGTTAAATAGGGGCAAGAGATGGAAGGAAAAAAGAGCGAAATAGCGAAAAAAAAGAAATAGAGAGTAAATAAAG
Organism: Aleiodes sp. PSUC_FEM 10030003; assembly: GCA_018902275.1. NCBI lineage: Eukaryota > Metazoa > Arthropoda > Insecta > Hymenoptera > Braconidae > Aleiodes > Aleiodes sp. PSUC_FEM 10030003. The sequence continues at coordinate 30,870 of JABSMS010037526.1, forward strand.
AGGCACTCGTTGGATCTTGTAATCCGGCCATTTGTAAGCCGACTCGTGAAATGTGTTCCTCTTAAATATCATTAACCAGTGTTGGCACCAACTACGTTATATACAACGAGTTGAAGAGAAGGCTCATATTGGCAAAGAGACGACAAAGTTGTAGAGGGAAACTATTGCTTTTGTCATGAGAATAGGACTGGGGCGCGCGCGAACAAGCGGATAATCGCTCACTACAAAATAGGAAACACGCGCTGGCTCTTTGGGGATGTAAAAATCCCCTACTGAGGTTAATGAACACTTTTAGGAGAAAATAGATGACAAAGCGATTAGAAGACCGATTGATGCCCAGGTGCGATATTTTCCAAAGTGGGCTTTTCACTGTTTGCTTATTCAAAGCTTCTAAATCGAAAAAGTTCTTGGGTTTCTTTCTTTCTGCTTCTCTTCTTCTGTCTCTTTCTAAAGAGTTCTCGAAAGAGTTTTTCAAGGAGCTATTTTAAAATGCGAATCTCACGGGTACTTGGGCCCAAAGGGGAAGTGAGGAATGAGAAAATTCAAAAGAAGTGGACGTATAAAGATTGCGTGCCCCGTGAACATTTAGCATTAATTGCATATCGGTTTTGGCAGGTGGCCGCCTACCGTATCTGATGAACACTTCCACTGGCGTTCCCCAGGATCTGCATCATCGTTCAATGGATGAATAATTAGAAATTCACAATGCACTTCTTTCGCAGCACAGATATTGAACGCCATAATTGATGAGTTCATAGATTTTTACGGGGAAAAAATTAAAGAAATGAAAATTTATCTCTGTACTTGTTTAATAGCTTCTAAATTATCGCAAAACATGAGGTTTAATGTGCGTTTTGTTGTAAAAAAAATCTATATATCGTCATTTTGAAGTCGGTAGAAATTTATAAGCCCTCAAACTTCGTAAAGATATGTGGAAGAGGTAAGTGTAGGAGCAGGTGTATAGGTGGATACACGATATATAGCAGTGAGAACCTTCAACACCACATGGTCGTAGCCCCACTAACTCTTAATAGGACCGTACCTTTATGGGCCACTTTGTACGGGCAATTTGTACTTAACGAGCGCGCTTCATTCGACATGAAGGACGTACCAGACTGAGATACGATATGCAAAATTCTCTTCCATTAAATTCTCTTGAAAAACATCTTCACTACATGACTTAATGTTTTTCCCTCGATTTTTATACTTTATTTATTTTAATAATCATTATAAATTGTTTAATGTGATTCAAATTAATTCGAACGATTACGCATGATGTTTGTATATGATGAAGGACTTCCGGTGAGGAAATACGAGGAAAAGAATGTATAAAGAAAAAGAGAAGGAAAGAAGGATCAAAGAGTAAGGAAGGGCTTTTTTGCGGTGGAAAATGGAAAAACGTGCGTTATGTATGTATTTACCTTATCCATGTGTTACTTTCATGGATTGGCTTAGTAAAACGTTGGGGCATATCAACGATGAATCTTGCATAGATCTCACGCCCGTGACCTCTGTAAATGTCCTGAATGTGTATGAGTATACACGAACTTTAATTCCTGAGGTTTCATTGGGCAGGGGAAAGTAATAAACCCCAACAAACTGGCCGTTAGTACATTGGCAATGAATGTTTAAACATTCAGCGTTATTTACCTAGAACTTTTCTCTGAATTCTTTAGAGGGAAATATTCTTTTTCGGATAAAACAATTCAGTAGCGAAGTGGTAAAGGAAGTCAACTTATCTCTTGTGCTAGTTTTTTTGAAGATATTTCTAAAAGTAAGATCGTTGAAGAAATTTCCATGAGGCCTTTTTTCGTGCAGAAAAGTTGGGGCAACAACAGGGATCTATGAAAATTTCTCTATCTCTCTTCTATTGGGGAATATTCCCAAAAAACGAACTGGAACCCGAAATTGACTTTTCTTAGTTACCAGTTCGGTAGTGAATTGTTAAATTATCATTAAATAAACTGAAGACTTCAATGTTTTAATCAATAAAATATAACTTTATTTGTATTAAATGAAATGATGAATATAAGACATCACTTTACAAACCTTTTCCCTTTAGTGACATTTTTAAAAAAACAAAAAAATCACTTCATGAAGCGCAAGGACCTTTTTGGCGCATGATTTTAAAATCATATTTTTAACAACAATAATTGATTCAATTTTGCAATAAATGAAGGAATAAACTTCTTTCATTAGATGAGAAATGAAAAAAGGAAAAAATCAAGTTCGAAGTCCCTAGGTGGCGACAGAGAATAATTAAAATGCCAATAATAATGTATCATGATAACGAGGGGGCATTTATTCAGAGCTTGTTGTCGTATAACCCAACGTCAAATCTCACGCACTCATCAAAGAATAAAACATGTTATCCCATTTTGGCTTCAACCACCACTGTAAAATGAAGCATAAAACTTTTAGAACACTTTACGGTTAAGAAGGAATAATATTAATAATTTTTGGAAAAAACTAAAATTTGTCCATTAGATTTGATAATTTAAATTTAATTTTTTTACCAGTTAATTTTGTGTAGCTGTTATAAGAGCAGCATATGGCGCAGATACACAGAATGAAATAACATTGGAATAGTGGCGCTATTCACCTGGGACTCGTTGCGGGTCCCGAGCTCGTAAGCTCTCATATTTATTTCTCACTGTTGCTTATAAAACTGTTACCTTATGTTTCTGAATATATATTCCATACCTGAAAAGAAGTCAAGTAAGAATTTCAAGAAGAGAAGAAAAAAATATGTAATAATAATGAAAAAAAAAAGAAGAGACGTAAAGAAATGAAGATTTGAATGAAAAAAAAGATTAAAAAATTGAGCGTTTTATTTTTCACAAAACTGCCAAGTCAGTGCTTGTGTAATACACTCGATTGTGTATGTCGACATATATACACATCAGTAACATAATTTTTGGTGTCTCTCATTTCAGTGATGGTGGTAACACGTGTTTCTGTCGGCGAGAGTAGAATCCGCGTTAAAGAAGAAGAAGCCAGAGAGTCAAAACTTTAACTGACTCCTTTTTTTTATTTCGTCCAAGTAACGGTAAGGAGACAGGGCCTAGTGATTTAATTACACGCCGGCTTTACCTCGGCAACTCACTAACTCCTTAATATGTGTCTGAAAACTTCTCTCGCTATCTTGAAAAACTCAAGACACATCTTTTAATTGTCCGTACAATATATATCCATAACCCTCATGATCCTTGGAACAAAAAATGAAAAATTGTAGAATATTGTGAGGTGAGAAGAACATTAAGAAAATAAAAAAATAATTAATAATAAAATGAGTATACATATTGTGTGGTTGGGGTTTTTTTTTAGATGGTCTTGAAGTAGAGACGTTGCTTTGCGGAAGCATGTCGACGGCGTCGGTTGAGCGACGCTGGGAGAAAAGTGCAGCAACGTTAATGCCGCGTGCGTGCCCTCCGGCAATTCACTCCGCGGCGGTGACTCCCTCAACGGAGAGATTCATGATTCGGCCGAGATTTAATGTACAGAGGAAACGGGCATAGTTGTTTAACTTCATGTGCAACAAAACACACGATACCATAGTACTTGTCCCAACGATAAAGACAGAAGAAGAGTGAAAGAAAATAATAAACATTTGCCCCTTATGAATTTTTTCCCCTCCATTTTCACTCAGCTGTTATTAAAAATTTTAAATGTCGAGTCCTCTTTTGTTACTCACAAATGTGCATTAATCGTAAATCTCGTGCGAATGAGTCGTTAGTAGTGAGATGAGGCTACTGCGATACATTGAAAGGGCGAGTTGCTGTCATGCGTTTAATTACCAATCAGAGACGCTAGGGCTCGATTCATTTCCCCTCTTCTTTGGTATGTACACGTACACACTGGTTTTAATTTATAAGAAAGAGAAGAGGAGAGACCGGAAATTTCCTATAGCAGAGCAATGTCTTAAAGGTAACTCTCGCATGCTTTATTATACTTATGGACGTATAACAGATGCGCACGCGAAACGACGCGCATAATCATTCAGTTGCCGATAGAAGATCTCTGAATTTTATTCGATGACAGGAAACTCTGCACGCTTTCCCGGCTACCTTTTTCTACATACCTCGTTCTCCATTCTCATTCTCTAATTTCAACTCATCTCCTTTTTTTGCTTTTACTACTCCAAGTTGAGTAAGGAAATTTCCATTTTTATTGCGAGCTTCCGTCAATCGAAAGGTATATACTATGCTATAACAATTTCTTCAAATTGAAATACATACTCTGCAATTATATGATAATTCAACCAGTCGGCTCTTGCATTTAAATGGAATGTTAGGATGTGAAATTATTAAGCGTAAAATTCGTTCATAGAAAAATAATAAATGCATATCCCTTCTTCTTGGCTTTTATTTTTTTTTCATTCAACTCGAGTCTCTCGTGCTCAGTCTTTGATTTAAAGGAAAGAAAGAATACGTGATACGAATTATTTAATAAAACAATCATTCTCAGCTGCTGAAAAGCTTCCAATTATTAAATTTATAATTCAAATTATTTCCATTAAATTGTGGAATTACTGGTGATTCGAATTAGAATTTATTGGAGATACTGAATCAAGAAAATTTGTTGTTTATTTAAAAAAAAAGTCTCTCTAGTGTACGCGCATTGCGCTCGAACACCGCACAACGGAATAGAGGCCGCTGTAACTAGCGGTTCCTCGTTGAGAAGATCTAGATCGTAGATCCCAAGCGAAAATTAATTGCATGGTCTCTCTTTCTTGTGTATCTATATGTATATATACACATACATGTGTTTACGCCCGCGCATTCACCGCTGTGACTTTCCTCCATAGCACGATTATTCTAACTTTTCAGCTATGTTGTGTAACGCAGTTATGCTTTTCAATTGCCTGAAAATCTCGTAAACATTAGGTATAATTTTTCCTTCGATGAAGGCTAACAAATATCTTCAAGAACTCCGTTGTTCTCTGCAAATTGGTTTAGAATGAGGATTAGACGAGGATTAAAATAAAATTCTCCTGGTTACCATCTGTTTCACCTTCATGCTGAAGAAAATTACAGTGATGAACCTAGTCATCCAGTCTCCATCTATTTTGAAGCCCAAAATTGAGAATGATGAGGTGCGAAAATTTCTCGGAGAAATAATAATTCTTCTCCGAATTCTTAAAATCTGAAAGGACAAACTTTGAACGTCGCTTCCTTTTTTTTCTCTCTCTGTGACAATTTCAGAGTGAGTTTTGAATTGCCCTTTCGTCCTTAATAATGGACGAAAAAGTTTTTTACTAAAAAAGAATAATATATCGTGGAAGTAGTAACCGAAACTCTCATCTCATCTCCATAGTTTCTTGGGGGTACCCAACACCAAGCTGTACCTGCAGGGGGTCCAGCACTGTCTGACATGTTTATCACGCTCGTTCTCTTACACTCGTGCCGTGCGTTATGCTCTTTGCGGTCTCCGTGTATTCCAACACACTGTGGCTCATCCTTCCAAAAAGCTTCTTCCAACTCTCGTGATTGCCATTTTTTTTCCTCATATTTTTCTCATTTTTTACCCCTTTTTCATGAGCCCGGTGACAATTTCACTGGACCTATCATCCGGTTAATGAACTTGTCAGGTATTCTTTGATGCTGAGAAAATTATGCAACGCGACTCCTCTCATGGAATTATTTTGTTTGAGGGTTTTTTTTTCTTTGAAATTCTGAAAATTTTTCACTGTACAAATGGTCAAGATGATTTAATACACTTTGATGATATCATCGGGAATTAAGAAAAAATTTACCGTAGTATTGCACTTGTCTGGCGCTTGTAGTAGACCTAAGATAGATGTTTCCGGGAAGCAAACGTCTCGTCCTATCTTCTGCCCCATATGTTCTACCGTATTCCGTAAATGGCCCATGAACCCTTAAATGATAAAACTCGACTTTTATGTACCATGAAATTTTGATCAGTACAATTAGTTTCTTTGGTAATATTGAAATGCGTAGATAGTTTTGGACTAAACGTTAGTAAAGTCGGGACCAATTTAGGGAACGGTTGGATGAAAGAGACACCAGGAGTGAAATACACATATCGAATTTTAGATGGAACTTGAATAGGGGAAGGTGGGATAAAATTGACATTCGAATTCAACGGTTCGAGGTAGAGATTTTTTGATGGTTCCATTGAAATGCTGAGGAAATTTTAGTAAAAATACATGTGTCGAAATTAATTTTTTTTATTTCTTTGAAAATTCGAGTTTTTCGTCAAGATTTGAAGGGATCCCCCTTTCGAGAACTGAAAAAAATCACGTTTTTGGGAATATCTCCGGTTTTATTTGTCGTAGCGCAAAAACTCAAAAACCAGCTGAAAGGTGAGCCCATTTCCCATCGATTCACGTAGTTCAAATTTTTTTTTCTCGATTTTTCAATTATTTATATATCCCTCGATTTCTCGCGATTTTCATAATATGAAACATCGAAACTAAGGTGTGTCCATTTCACCCCTTGTATCCATTTCACCCCACCTTCCCCTATTCCATATAATGAAAATCACTGAAAGAGAGTCAATGCATTTAAGATAAAATCTTGATGACTTCATTGAAAAACGGAGGAAAATTTCTAATAAAAAACATGGAGCAAAAGTAATTTTTAGGAATTTTTCGGAAATCAGACTGCTTCTGCCAAAAATTAGAGGCCAAATCTTTTCCGTTTGCGGAAGTCAATTTTCAAGAAATGTGCGAAAGTAAAAATGAAAAGGTCTATACATGCTTTCCATCTAAAATTTCCTCAGCTTTCGAATGAAATCAGTGAAAAAATTCTATCCCTAACCGTTTCATTATAATACCCATTTTACGCCACTTTCCCCTAAGTTAAATACTGACGAGCTGAGTCATTGTCTCGATTACTCTTGAAGGTTCTTCGGGGATGGGCATTTTCCAGTGCCTAAGAAAATATTTACGTGTCTTAACTATTGGAGCCCCTTGACCTGGTACTGGGGCGTTACCGTTCACCGCTAATCACAGAGTAGTCGTATGATTTTTGTGAAAATAATTGTTTATCCAAGATCGCAACACCGAATCTCCGATAGAGCAGGTTTTTTGCCGTATTTCATTGTCTTTAAATTGTCTTTTCACGTCTATTTACAAAAATTCCTGACATCTGATAAATTTAAAGACAAAAAAATTAACTATCTATATTTTAAATACTGTCGAGAAAATGACATGTAAATTTTCACATGCATCAAAGTCTTCGTTAATCTTTCTGATCGTATTTCAAAAAAACGAATCAAATAAATAAAAGCTAAGGTATATGAAAGCCTCCAGGAAAGTTCGCACCAAGAAACGACGATAATGGTGCGTTTCGACAGATTGGATGAGCTATCCCGTGGGCTAAAACTCAGCATGATGTCCTCGTAGATGCAAAAGGTTCAGCAAAGTTTTCATTCTACCACACACATATAATATATGGAAACAAATACTTTATATTCTTCTCTTACCTTCACATATCATTTCCACTTGGTCCTCTTTAACCGGGGTCGTGGTCCGACCTGGCGTCTGATTGATATACGGACTGTTAAGTGTTTGCAATACCGACGTTTATATCTACCTCTAATACTTTCAGCCATAAATAACCTACCACTTCGAATTCTATACTAGTAAGCCTCTGCATAACCCGCAGTTCTTCAAGCGTGCGATACTCTTGCATTATATGCATGGATGAGACATTGTCCAGAGCGCCGTTTGCGATTCACAATCAAAGTACTTTATTTAAATGCTTTGAAACATTTGTGTTCTCTTCGAAATTGAATTGCATTTGGATGGTGCCAATTCAGAAGGAAATTAAACTGCTAGAACTCGCCTATTTCTTCCTTGCATGATTATTTTAATATTTATGCCTAACAAAATAGTTTTCTCCTGAGACTGTTCCGCACATTATATCTTAACCTAACCTTTCTCTTAACGTAGAAGTTCTCTGGTGGGCGTAAACATTAAATCGCCAGCTCATTTATAATATTTCTTGAAACATTTCTACCCAGAAGCTTTTTCACAAATGGACTTGGAATATTTTTATCAATCTTAGTCACTTCAGCAAGCCATACATCTAGAAGTCTTCCTACGTAAGAAATAACGCCCAAAAGCGTCATCTCTTAATCATCATTTACAGTATACGTTGAACATGGCAAGAGTTAATTCATTAATCAAATTCTCATAATCCCCCAGAAGCTCAACAGTGCAGAAAGACAAACGACTTTTGTTTCTCTCTTTCATATTATCAGTAGTTTTAGATCAGTATTTGGTTACGAACCTCACGAAACTCAGGATATATCTTCTTTGACATTTCACTTTCCTCTCGACGCGAAACTATCACGATGACTTCGCTACGGAGAAATCCTTCAGAGAGGAATACATCTTTGGAAACTTATCTGATTGTCGCGGATGTGCCCCGTGGCAAGGACACGACTTTAGGGCTTTCTTTGACTTTTCTGTTCGGTTCCTTCCCTCGAACAATCTCCATTCATCTGCAGTAAATTCTTTTTTTTCTTCACTAGAGTTGGAACGAAAAAAAGATCGTAAATAATATCTCACTGCGAATTTAACGACAGTAAAAATGTATCCACGTGGGACCACCAGAGCGTAATAGGCCGTTGCACGTGTCAGTTAGACCCTTTAACAAAACCAAAAGACTACCATCAAGCTCCCCCAAAGAGCTTAAAAAACCAAAAAAAATGATAAAAAAAAGAAATCATTTACCTAAGAAAAAAGCAATTTTTTCTTTTTAGCAAATATTTCTCTTCTGTTCATAGATGTCGAGAGTATGCTGGTCAGGCCTACATTTACGAGGAGTGGATTTGAAAAAAGATTTAGGGTGACACCTGGAATCGTGCGCCAAACGCAGGTGTCGGGGCAGGAGCCAAAGCTTATGGGATATTCTGAGAGAACTCAAAAAAGACTGCGGGTGAGAGTCCCTGACAAAAGAATTGTGAGGGTGATGAACGTGGCAGAGGTAACCAAGTGATTTCACACAAATTACACAAAGCTGTCTCTCTTTTCCTTCAGTAGATTCTCATTATGACGCTAAGTAAAAAGACCTTTTGGCTCTAAAAATTTGGACGAGGAGGTTCTCTTTTTTAAACTTGACAAATGAGAGCTCTGAGGACATGTACCAATTTAGTTTGAGGGCGGAAGAGAAGTGGGGCGGTTAATAAACAGAGGGCTTAATTTTCGGTGTTAGAAAAATCTTCGGGCTAATTTGACGTTTTATCAATCACGAGAAAGGCTAGCTGGCCGCAGGGCACGTTCCCCAAGAGTACAAACGACGCGTGATGGATGAATCCCGTGGCAATACGTAATACGACACGCGACTTTTCGTCGGAAAAAAAAGTAAGGGGTGGAGTGATTTTTCCCCATTGCTCATTGTTTATTGGATTTTTATGGAGATTAAATAATGGAAAATTGATGCTCAGCGAGGCAATAAAACAGTATTGCCATCCGATACATGTCAATTAATTCGGTTTTATGTGTTTTTTTTTCGATTTTTCTCGTTCTGCCTTTTTTTACTTCGAGAATATGGGCTTTCTCACAATAAAAGAGCCACGTGGTATCTATGACAAGGTACATGTTTCAGACATTTTTTTCTCATCTCTTTTTTATAGCTATCCCTCCGCCCGTCGGATCGTTTCTCGTCAGTACTGCGTATCGCTTTACACGCTGGATTAAGCTGTTCAAAAATAAACGAGCTATGCTGTCGACTAATCAAGTGACCAATGATGTTTTGATATTCATCTCAATGAAAATTGTCAAATAATAAAAATTGTAAAGAACCAAAATCTAGATAATTCTTTTTTTTTGAGAAATTTGACTAATTGATAGGTAGAAAAATTTTAAGAGCGGTTAAACTGCTCTAATTCAGTGTGTAAGAAAGGAAGAAAAAATGCGACACAGAGGTACAACCCATGGATAAAATGTACTGGCACGTGGCTCGCACGTGTCTGTAAGAGGATATCCGTCCGTGCCGTAGCTCCAAAGTCGTTTGGGACTGCGCCAACCACTTCGATAGAACTCAGGTGCTTCTATCTTTTCTTCTCTCTCTGTTTCTCTTACTCCAATTCTTTTTACATTTTTCCTTCTCTATTTCCCTGCCTCATTTCTCCTCGAGGGTCCACGTAATCCTGGATAGCTGAGAATAAAATGAGGGTGTGCGTCGGCTCTTTAATCGTCATTTGGTCCTTTAATCCTCAGAGTTCCCCTCGCGGGTCTTCAGTCGTTTCACAGCTAAATCATACTTTATGTTGTATCATTAGGTAATGCGATGATTTTTGTTATCTTAACGACCCGATAATTTGTGTCATTGGTACTTAAAAAATTGTATTATTCACCTATTTCATAATTAAGACAAGGAAAAAACAACTTTATCGAGATGACCAAGATCTCGAATCATTAATAAATTCTTTTATTTTCTCCATTCGAGTTTCTGGTTTTCCCGCTCTCTGCAATTTAACCTTCCTATGTCAACTCACATAGGCTTTAATATGACTGCATACAAATCGATGAGATTAAAAATAAATTCAAAGCCTTCTGGCTGATTTTTACGATAATTGATGATAATGATAGAAATGAAACGTGACACTGAATGAATTCAGAGTATCAATAGAATCTGAAGTCTGGACAAATAAAAATGAAATCACGTCCTATGAAAATCTCAAATATTTTGTGAAATAAGGGAAAGCATCCGTTAAACTCTTCAGTTAATCCGTGAAGTTTCCATTTGTATTTTATTGTTGTAAAATATAACTATTGGAAGCAGTGACCACCAGCACCGATGTCCAGTAGTACTCCCTTTCTTTACAACAGTTCTAGAAACACATTTTTCGAGGGACGCTCGCTTTCAGAATGAAGAAAAAAAAGCGTTCCAAAAATCCCAACGACAATTGTAATATAGTTGTTGTACGCGTGTAACCGGTACGCCTTCTTGTATTGTTAGAATTTTTTCTTTTTCTCTTTTTCAATGAAGAGATGAAAAACGTGTCCAGTAGAGTTTCTCAATGGGGGGAGCGAGAGTAGAGAAACGAATGTCCACAGGGGTGGAGCGTTTTGGAAACGAGTTTTAGATTTCCAACGGGAATATTTACGAGTGGTCTCGAACGTCTTCTTCTTTTCTTTCCTTTCTTCTGGTCTTTCTCCAAAAACTTTCCTTTCATCTTTTCCGATGAGGCATAACCACAATCCTTGGCCGCACGAATGAATCATTTGCCCCCTCGAGCCGATAATTCTATGGTTACTGTAAATCTTCACGCCTTAATTCTCACATCATCGTAGTTTCATGCTGACAAATTATCTTATCTCATTGATTAAGTCTAATAAGTTTAGAATTTCACATACACCGAAGATACTCTCTATCTTTTATCTTGTGTTTGATTGTAGATTTTTTCCAACTTTTTCGACAATTTTAAAATCATGTATTTTTATTTTCAAGATGTTACAGTATTGATAAATTTTTCCGAAACTTTCTAAACAATTTCCGAGGAGTCTTCCCATAAACGTTAAAATTCGTCGTCCTGTTTAGATGAACGTTTAAAATTCGAGCAACACCTCAAACAGCATCTCTATTACTTTCCCTCAGTTTTTCCGCAAATTTCCTCGATCTTACTTACTCATGATAAATTCAATGAGTTAAATGAAGATTGAAAAAACAAAGTTTGAGCAGAAGAAGTGTAATTTAATCTTCATTGAGTCAGAGATCTCAAGAATCGAATTACCGGTTTCTTCAAGCGCTCATTCGATCGCTCACGTATATTTACGCAGGTTTCCGCTTGTTGTTTATTTCCATTTTGTTTTGTATCATCGAGGACAGTCTTATCCCCGTTTTGGTATGCCCCTTCTCTCTTCAATACGAATCGGCTTCTTGTCTTTTTCAAACGGTTTCCCTCTTTACCCCAACGTTAAACCGGTTTTTCGCCAAGAGAACTTTGTCTCCCGTTTGTTTCTTGCTCAATACCTTTGGTTTAATAATTTTTTGGTTGTAATATAAAGCCTTTGGTAAATGCAACATCTCGATTCACGACAATTTGATGAAATAAAATAAATGTCGGGATTTATTCAAAAGAAACAAAAAAATTAACGAAATTTTCTGCAAGTTACGAAGTAAAAACTGAATTCAGCGAAAAAATTTAATACTCTTCACCGAATTCACTCGCCAATCGTTCCTGATGGGATAAAAAATAAATAAAAATCTGAGGGAAAAAAACGCACGGGACCGCAGAAAGCGTGGCCGGATGCGACCGTTCGCGCTCGGCTGATTGCTGATTTGAATGGATACACAACTCGATGTTTGAATCATCTCGTGATCACCAAACGAATCGACTTATCGTACATCGTAGGCATACCTCCTCGCCATCGCGTGTTTAACAGTCGCTACAACATCTCCGTAAGAAGATAATAATAATAGCGATAAAAATGGAGCCCAAACATTTAGATAATAGATTCAAATACAATCATCACTGTTTGTATAAAGAGTTAGAGATGAATGTATCTATAGTTTATAGACATGGTAAGCCACGTATTTACATAGTCCTACGATTATATTTACATTGGAACCCAATTCAAGTGTATTTAATTTGTACACACTTGTTAATACGAACCAGAGAACAAATGTTGAATCTGTAATTATCTAAGGTTCACCCGGCTCCAATGAATCTTGTGAATTTGTCAGAATTACTCAAACATAAATATCTTCAAATCAGATTTTTTTCTTCTCAATTCGTTGAAGAGTTTAATTTTTAGAATTCGGCTGCATCTGTATATGTTGAATGGACATCTTCTCCACGCCTACAACAAAGTTCTCTGGATTAATTCTTTTTTTTCGCCTCAAGTTTTCTCTCTGCATAGTGCTCTTTGCAGAGACACACTCGTGTGGTTCAGAGTGTTGTCGCGTGGAACGAGGACGTCTCGGTGGTGGGTACTCCACTACTACCAGCACTAAGGTGGTATGAGGTGGATTACAGTTTGTGTAAGAAGTGGGGGATAAAAGTGTATTGACAGCAAAGGCGGAGCCACTGTACACAAAATTAAAATGGTGGGGGTAAGAGTGGGCTGTCCAATCGACACTGACAACACCGCCTTTCCCCACTTTTCCAAAACCTTTACGCCGACTGAGGGCGCTCATGACTGCGCGCGCTCCCTCACTGTAATATTCTCAGGTTTTATTCCCTCACTCCACTTCGCGGCCCGAGCGGCGCAACAACGCTGTCGCGTCTCCTGGCTCGGCACACACACATACAACAATAATTCAAGCTGTCTTTGTCCTACACTCGGTGAAGATTTTAACCTGTCTCACGTTTTGTCATTGAAAGAAGGCACATGCGCCGTGTTTACAATTATTTTACCGAAAAAAAACGTTTTTTTCTTTTTCGGCCAGTGTGTGCGGGTTTGTGTGTGTGTCGCAATTGATATTTTTTGGTGTTTCATAAATAATAATTTTCTGACGCTGGACGTCATCCGAAGAACAAAGTTTGTGGGACGAGTGTGATTCTAATTTTTTTTTCTGTTATTCGACGAAAAAATTTGAATATTGTGATTTTGACTTGTGTCGTGCCGACGGATCCGAGTCAGTGACTGGTGTTAAATGGAGTGACTCCTTCTGGTGCGCGTGTAGTATAATTTGAGAGTTGTAGATTTAAGTAATGAGTCTCAAGTGGAGACTCGAGAACTTTGAGAGACTGACATTATGATACCGAAGGACTTGTAAGGAACTGTCGGATTCTAATCTATAATAACTGCAAAAAATTTATTTTGGAGTAATTGTAATTTAATTTTTGTCGAGCAAAGTAAAGAGTGTCTTCACAAGTCTCAAGTATTGGTACTTGATATAGTTTTATTTGAAGTTATATTTATGATAGTGTAAAGGAGCTGAAAGAATTTTTGAAAAATTTGAAGAGGCCGAACTGAGCCAAACGCCATCTCCGCATTCCCGTCAACCAGGTATACCAGTTATCCTTTAACCGGATCGACGTCGAGCATCTTCAGCGGGAACCACCCCGCGACAGCATCCACCCTGATGGGAGTGTATGAGGAGCGCGCCCCTCCTACCACCGGCATGCACTGGGTGAGTGTCATTCTTACGTTAAATCTGTCATTTGTTTCTTCTCTTTAATTTCCACAATATTATCCTCTATTTTATCTCATTCCCATGATTTTCATAAACATCCCAATCGTTACGATTTGCTGCACAAAAAGTTGGAAGTAAGAAAGGAAAAAATAAAAACAATCAACGAATGACGTGAGAATATGCTTTCATGAATGTATTTTTTTCTTCTAACTTGTCTTATTCTTCGTAAGAGTGAGTGGCATATGTGGGAAAGCCCTCTACATGACTATTACGTGATTATATTGTGCAATTATTCGGGAAAGTGAGACCCATTCACGAGTCATCTCGCGCTACACATTTTACTGTGTTGTAATTATTTAATTTTTCGAATTTTTCATTGAATTCTGAAATTTTTCAATTTCCATGAATTTTTTCCATTTTTCAAATTTATTTTCATTAATCTTTTACGGCAAAGAATTTCTCAGGTGAACGGTAGCGTTGACAGGAGATGAAAATTATTACTATGGAACCGGTTCTTTTTTTTTTCAATTTTTAATACGGTGATAAAAATTGGATTTAAAGACTCTTAGGATGATGCTGGACGATATGAGAATCCCGATTTTTAATAAACCATATCTCTGAGATCATTTCGTAAAAAATAATGTTCACATATTTAAATTTATTTCTCGCTGTATCGTGCAAAACGTCACGGATGATTATTTCAGTGTCGTAAGCAACTGTTTACCAATGATACAGCTGATTCGAAATGGGCTCGTCTTCACTGATAATGACGTATCCTATTTGCAAAAAGAAAGGGAGTAATCATTTTCGAAAGAATAAGTCATAACTTGTTTTTACCGGTTTGCAATATTGGAATTTGTACTTTGTACATCTGTCGCTTGACTAATTCCTCTTTTCCCCCATCTAGTATTCATCAACAAAATTATAACATTACCGGAGGTTATGAGTCATCTTGTATTTTCACGGAATTTTTTTTCTATCTTTCAAAAATACCTTCATACGCATCAATGACTCTTCACCGAGGTGGGAGGGGTGACTACCCTTTTTTTATGATCCAACGATAGAAAAAGGATATAAATGTGTATGTTGGAGAGGCACTCTCGTGTTTCCAGCTGACACAGGACGCGATATATTTTTTTTCTACCTTCTATTTTTTATTTCAAATGGAGCAGTGCAAGTTGGACAGCGTTCACCTGCCTGCACGAGTTTCAAGTGGAGGATGCGTATATACCTGTTTCATGCACCTTTGAATATACATTTTGGAAAAATATATGTAGGGGAAAGTTGCGTAAAGTGGACATTAGGGGTGAAACGGACATATTAGATTTTAGATGGAATTTGAATATTGCATGTAATGAAAATTGCTTGGAAGAAGTACAAGCTTTCGAGATCGGATTTTCCGATGATCTGATTGGAAAGCTGAGAAAATTTCAGATGGACAACATTTTTTGAAATTAATTTTGGAGAATTTTTTGAAAATTGGACTGTCTTGGCTAAAAATCAAGGCTTGTTTCTCCATTTTCGAAAGTTTCGCGTTTTTTGAACAAATATCTCAGATTTTAATGATCGTAGTGCAGAAATTTTGAAACCAGCTGAAAGGTGAAATTTTTTAAAAATTTTTTTTGTGACTTTGAATCACCTTTCACCAATTTTTCAAATAGTTATAGAGGAAAACGTCATTTTCATGAAATGAATCATAACTCTCTCAAGGATCGTTGAAAATCTATTCAAAACCACATAAATGAATAGTAAATGAGCTCAGCTTTTGAAATCCCTTGCTCCGACCATCAAATGAAGAGATATCTACAAAGAACTGGAGAGTTCCATAAATGAAAAGGATTAAACCCTCAATTTTTGATCGAAACAGTGGAATGAAAAGCGAAAATATCAAAAATCGATTTCGACACATGGTTTCCATCGAAAATTTCATGAGTTTTTCAGTGAAATCATTTAAAAAATCAGTCTATAATCGCGTGTTTCGAATTCCCATTTTATCCCCTTTCTACTACATACATTTCAATTGAATTTTGAAAAGAAATTCTCAATATACACATACAATATATATGCAATTTTATCATAAATTCGCAGACTTCTGAGAATAAAAATCATGCAATTGAATTCATAAGGAAAAAATATCTTCATGAAATTCAGTATTTCAATTAGCTTAGTTACGCAACTATCAATTTGTCTATGATGTTGCGTGTCGCAGATATCGTGTGTCTATCTCAATAAATCATTGCAATGTTCTTCACAGAGAATTCACAGAGTTCAAAGTTTCTAATAATATCATTAAAACGCAATAACTTGAAAAATTCTTAAAAATACGAATTGGACTTCGTAATAATCGTTGTCATACAAACGAGTATATCAATTGAATCATGAAGTAAAATGTTTATTGAAATCACATGGGGGTAGCACATGCGATTAAACGCATCGTGTAAAGTCCATTTACATTGCCGTGGAGAATCGTTGCTTCAAGGGTCCGTGAAGCCAGTCGGCCGACGATTGGTTTATCTTGAGGGGCACGACAACGGGCGGAGTAAACACAACTGGCTGTGTATTCACTGTGGTATTATCAGAGGGAGAAGTGATCACTTTGCATCGCAAACTAAAACATCCACTCGTAACTGCATCTCATTGCAACTTGCGCTTAACTACCAATCAATTAGATATATCGTTTTGCATACAGTAGTTTTCAATCAGGATTGAAGAGAAGAATAATGTTGCCATTCCACATGAGAATCAAAGATATACTAAAAAAAATTAGAGATGATTAGAAATTCAATGAAGACGGCTCGCACAGACTGTTTGAATATTTAGATTCTAGTGAACTCATAACTGTGTAATCACTAATTCCTAATTTAATGAGCATGAATGAAGTACCATTTGACCACCTTGTTGCAACCCCTCGGTTCACAATCAGGGGCGTGTAAAGGTGTTATTTAGCGGCAATCATTCGAATGCGCAGAGCGTTACATCCTGCTGATGCCCACGAACCGAACCTCTACACTTAGAAACAAACCTGAAAAGAAGAAGAAGAAGAAAAAACGAAGACTCATAATTCATCATCCACCTATCACCATACATCTTCCGGATTCCACCTTTTTTTCTCATCCTCATGCATTTTCATATGCATAACCGTAATCTAT
This sequence comes from Aleiodes sp. PSUC_FEM 10030003, assembly GCA_018902275.1. Classification (NCBI taxonomy): domain Eukaryota; kingdom Metazoa; phylum Arthropoda; class Insecta; order Hymenoptera; family Braconidae; genus Aleiodes; species Aleiodes sp. PSUC_FEM 10030003. Next base: position 48,076 of record JABSMS010037526.1, read on the forward strand.
CTGAATGAAAACCAGAACTTGATAATGAATAACGAATTTCTCATCATTGTTGGTCTTATAATCGGTGATGATATCTGGTAGTTATGAGTTGCTATCTCTGAAGCAAAAAATAATCTGAAAATGATGAAAATATAATTTTAGATTTATCATCAGCAACCCACGAGCATTTAACATCGCGAAATGTTCTTCCACCAATTGACCTGAGTAGTTTACTCGCAACTCACCCTTTATGCTTTCTGGGCAACGATCTGTAAAGGCGTGATAATTATATTCCAATTCGGAAAGCTCGCAACACCGTAGATCCGTTTTATTTTCAAATGAAATAATACATTTGTTTAAATAAACTTATCTTATTTGAGTATCAAAAAGATTTATATATTCTAGAAAAGAGCATTGATATAACAATGCAATTACGAGTCATCAAGACTGTCATCCAATCGGCGTCTATTAGTCTCTTGAATTCTTCTTTACAAACATTCTGTACGAGACTAGTGTGATGATTATTTTAGCCACAGCCAGTGAAGATAACAGAATTGACTCTTCTTCGTTTCACATTCTGTCTCTCTCAGTCACCCAATTTTCTTCTGCCTCCTAGCTTTTTTGTCTCTGTTGCAGCGTGTCTGGCGACGATAGTCCCTCTGTGTGTGACGCGTTGTATGCTCTCCGCGTCGAGACTCATAATTTATTGTCCACGCAAAATGAGACAACGCGAGATGCTCTTCGTGTATCTCCGTCCACTCGTTTGACCCGTTGTGCGGGACCAACGGAAATGTTCCACGAAACTTCTTCGATGTCTTTTACGGTATTTCCATGCTCCTGAGTAATAAATAAAGTATGAAAAAATTTGAAATCATTGAAAACAGAATAATTTTTTTGCGGATTGGTACAAAGTCGTAGACACACGAGTTATTGATAACCTAGACCCAACTGACCTCATCTTTATCACTGAAATTATTGTTTTTTTTTCTTCCTCCTTTTCTTTCCGTCTGTATAAAGCGGAGACAGACAAAACGTTTCATTTTTTGAATCAAAAACTTCTTTATTGAATTATCTAAAAAATTTTATTCGCCAAATGGCTTTCCACATACTCTCTTACTTCATTTGATTTCTCCTTCTTTACGTTTTTCAATATTGATGATGGGACAAGTCAGAGAAAAAGAACGGTGGCCGCTGGTTCTTTTTTTTATAAAAAAAAAAAAGAAAAAAGATA
>JABSMS010037637.1:0-24771 GCA_018902275.1 Aleiodes sp. PSUC_FEM 10030003
ATACGCCCTAATGAGGGTGTCGAAAACGCGACATTAAATAACTTAAAAAAAAAAAAAATCTGAACTTTAATTCTTCGATTTTCAAGTTTCATCGTAGAATTTTAGTTTCGTGGTAGAAAAATTGATTCTTCTTTTATTCTAAGAAAAATGAATGAATAAATCTAATTGAAGACCTAAACGTCATTGAATATATCCTCACATGCAAATTCTAACCAAAGGAAATGTCTAATTACGACAACTCTACAAATTCGGAAAACATACAATACTGTCCTAATACTGTACCTAAAACTCATTTTTTGGTTTCATTCATCAAAAGACGTGCTAGCGTCCTGCGCCATGCGCACGTTCGATGTCGTGCACACGCAAGACCAAGAGTATTTATGTACATCATAAATATGACATTTGTTAATTGCAGGTCTCTGAACTTTAACCGCATTTTGTTGCTGGAGGAAGAAAAATTGGATGAAATCAAAAGGAAAAGTTAAATATTGTTCATTATTCACTGAGATTGCACAATGGAAGAAATAAAGTTCAATAACAAAAAATAATAAATTATAAATACGATTAAGTGAGACTGGAGTGATGAGCACAGAGACGTGCAAGAATCCCAGTGATTTTCCCCTTTGTTCCAATATTGTAGTCCGATCATTTTCTAAGATATATCACCATCATAGAATGAAAGATACGTAACTAGTATTATTCAAAGGCTTCCAGGAATTTATTTCTACTGGAGGTTCATGAATTATGAATGGGTTATTGGTATTTGTCATTCGGAAAAATGGAGAATGGCACTCCATTCGGAACCATTCTGCCAATCGTATTGACAGAATATCAAATGACACACTGGAAAGTGGGTTTCTAAATTACACACACGCATTTAAGTCTCTGCTCGTTGTCAAATTTATATAATAGGGATAAATCGATTTTGAAAAAAAAAATGGGAAATATAATTTGCCCGGCATACAAAACCGAGATTCTGCTTATTATAGCCTAATGACCAGAACATCTCGGTTTCGTATCCGGTGGATTTTTTTTGTTCTCATTGTTTTTTTTTAAACTGTTCCTTTTCCTTCAAATGAATTTTAAAAAAAGAAATAATTTCACCGGATTTGAACCCAGGAGCTGCTCATTCGTCGGCATTCTTCTTGGCTCTGTGCGGAAAGAAACATTTTGGATAAGAGGATATAGGCTCAAATATATCCCCCCATACCCCGTGTGTTTCATCCGAGCATTTCGGAATTAAAGCGAAATGATGACATTTCCATGCAAAACATTTTTGACTACTATAAAATAATCCGGAACGATTGCATCGAAAATCAGCTCGCTCCAATTCTGAGATGTTGGGAGAATTTTGGGCGACGCTAATTGCGAAAGGGGGGAGCCAGAAGTAGAGTAGGGAGGCAGACACTAACACACGCTCATTTGCCTCACACCGTCACGACTTTTGTGTCGCACGCTCTCATTGACTGCTTCCAGCTCTCGATATGTCTTAAAGGGATGATCTGATCGAAAAGTGTAAGAGGACTTTTCGATTCAGAATCATCCTCTTCACTTATACTTTTCGGGTCCGCATTCAATTTTGTAACACCCTGTATATATGTATGTTGATTGATTATAATAAAATCTATTCACAATCATTTTGCCAACGAAATCCCAAAAGACCATAGAATTACAGAAAAGAACTGGAGCTTCAGTGGATTTCTAAAATAAATAGGTAATATGAGATAGCTCACCGAACACGTTGGACACACAAATCCACTCATATTTTCAACAATTCCGATAACCGGAATTCCCGTTTTTCTACAGAATGTAACTTCTCTTAAAACGTCATCTACAGCTACCGCCTGTGGTGTCGTTACAATGATTGCTCCATCGCACTTAACATCTCTGCATAAAAAAATAAATGGTAAATTTAATGCTGAAAAGATGAGTTAACACACAAAGTAGATGAAGGTTCAAAATTAAGAGGAAAAAAAACTAATAACAGAAACAACTAAAAGTTTGGCAAAGCACTCGTGACGAGCTGTCACATGTTGTTCATTAATCAGACACAGCTTATCGATGCCTCATGACCAGTGCTTATCTATTCACATAGTATTAATTCGCTATATGTCATATGATTCATAATCATGGAAACATGTGACTTGTTATTAACATGTGACTTTCCCTCGCAAAATACTTTCTGTGATTTTAAGGGGGGAGAGGCGGATGGACAGAGGACATTGAAAAAATTAGTGAATAACAATTAATACCTGAGATTCTCCATGACAGTTATATGCTCATCAGATGTACCAGGCGGTGTATCAATAATCAAATAATCAATCTCTCTCCATACAACATCATTGAGAAATTGTCTTATCATACCAGTTTTCTTTGGACCACGCCAAACAACTCCATCATTACGATTTTTCAATAAAAATCCAATTGACATGACAGCAAGTGTTTGATCTTGATCGGTGTAGACAGGGATCCATCTGCAGTTAGTAATAAATGCCTTGAAAACTGATGAGGAATTAATAATGAATGGCATCACTCTAATTGAGGTAATAAAGTTAAAAAAGAAGATAAGACGATTTTATTTTGTGATCAGTTTTTTTTAATATCTCAAAATCAGAGCGAGATAGTAAAATATTTGTGATGATCCTTTGTTGTAGCCCTAATTTTTGTTAACAAAAAGGTTATGAAAAAAAAATTAAAAATTATCCACCCATTTCAGATATTCGAGGAAATATGTAATGATTTTCATGTGATAGTGATTCAGTCCGACTCGACTACCGAATTGTTGTCTCATACCCTTCTGAAGACTGATGAACGTCCTTGTCCTCAATATTAAGGAGATAGGGAACACTTGGGCCACATAGGTCAACATCTAGAATTCCAACCTCCAGAAAAAAAGTACTATATTTTTTATTGCTTCTTTTTGCCATTTACAGTGGCAGAAGTTAACCTTTTGAACTTTTCTATGATTATTACCTTGAATCCTGATACTTGGAGGGCCAACGCCAATTGGGTACTGACTGTAGATTTTCCCACACCACCCTTGCCAGATAAAACCAGCAGAACATGCTTGACACCGTCCAACATTATGTGAGAAACTGTTATTCAAGTTTATCAAGAATGATTACAGTGTTTTGTGTTAGACTATTCTCCTCCCATTTGTGGCGTTTTCCGCTCTCTCACACTCTCTTTCTCTTTTTCTTGCGATTTGTCAACCCGGGATTATTTTCTTTTTCAAAGTGCTTGAATTCTTGTTGTGGTGGCGCTAGTGGGTTTGTTGATAGGATCAAGGTTACTAGATACCCAGTTCGGAACAATGCATGTCGCCAGGGTTGTCCCTGGCAAGGCAGCTAGTTTAATTTCAAAATTATTGTTTACTATAATTGTTAACCGTTCGTCTAAATTATTGTTTGCTAGAATCGTTGATCTCAAAAATATTTTTACTGCACACTGTGCGTAGACGGGCGTTTATTGCACGCTTTGCGTGTAAAAACGCCGGTCTACACACAATTTACAGTAAAATAGCGGACGATACACGTACGGTAAAGTATTTTCCAGCTCGTGTGAGGGTTGCAGTCCGAGCCGAAGGCGAAAATGTATCGCAATATATATACTATTCTTTTTCGTCAAATAATTTACTTTATTGTTTCATCATGCAAATAAATTAGAATATTTAGGTTCGTGTTCGATTCTTCATTTTCCATTGTATACTGGTAATGTGGGCTCTAAAGCAAATTTTCATCCATACAAAAATAAAACTTTTATGTTTATTATATTTATTTATTGCAAACTGCACATGGGGACAATTGAAATTATTGAATTCTCACAAGAAAATGAGGTTAAAATTGTTTAGTGAGGTTATTTACATTATTTACGTTTTTTACGTAAATTGCTGGTTTTTTACAATGTAAAGTAATAAACTCCAATTTCTAGGGAACGACCCAACCCTGGTCCCAACCTGGGTATCTAGTAACCTCGATTTCAGGACAATCAACGCCCTCTCTGTGATGTCTTGTATTTTAGAATTCTTGAGCTATGCTAGATGGCACTAACCCCTATTTCAATCATCTGAACTTGGCTCTACTTCCGGTGGGTTTCTTCTCCACTGGGATTTTCTACCCCAACCGGGCTTCCGTACCCGGCCGATATCTAGAATTCAATTTTATTCGAAAAAAACTCAACCGATAAGACGGAACAAAAAGTCTACTCAACATGGCGACAAATGGTGCGATAAATGTGGAGTGGCAGAATGTTATTTTGGTTGGAAATTATTTCAATTTATCCATTCGTGAATAATAATTTTGAATAAAATATAGATGAGAATTTAATAATCATGTGTGAGTAATGAAGAATCATAAACATATTGATGTGACGTGATTCCCTAGTGGCTGCGCCGGGGGGAGGGGAGGGGGATTAATAAATTTTCGTGTGATTCTGCAATTCACGTTACTTTTTATCTTATCTGGAAATGTCACTCATGTTAACAATGACAGCAAAAATAAATGATGATAATAATGAGGTAATCAAAGAGAAGGAAGAGACGAATAACCTTCAAGAGTACGAGAATGGAGATTGGAAAATGCCAATTGCGTTCAATAATCATCGTCACGTTGCTAGTATTGAGGGTGTTAACTGCGTTACACAGTCCTGGCGAATGAAAGAGCGAGTAAGTTCGTAGAGTCATTCATTTTCTGTATTCTCCAAATTTTCTAAATGTTATAACATACTAAAAACTATCAGGAACTCCGTAAACTGAGTCTTCTCATTTTTCAGATGAAAACTGTCAGCGTTGCTCTAGTACTTTGCCTCAATGTCGGTGTGGATCCACCAGATATAGTTAAAACACAACCCTGTGCAAGACTCGAGTGTTGGATAGGTGAATTCAAATGTTCAAACAGCTTAATGGCATTAACACCCATGCATCTAAAAATTTTGATTTATTTTTTAGCCATTACATAATGTGCACTGTGCATTATTTTGAAATTATATAACATGCATGCTCCTTCTAGGTTAAGAATGCCTGAGAATGTATAGTTGCTCGGTCGATAATTCTGTTTATTTCTTAGGATTTAAAAACTGTCTTCAACAATTTTTTTCAAATTATAATCTGGTCATTAATAATCTTATTTGTAATGAGTATTTTTCTTCCTTTCACCACGTAATTATCATGATGCAACCCTTCGAATATTTCAATTGCAACGAAGTCGTGGAATCACAGGAATACACACTCTATAATTGACATTCACTATCACAGTATTTCATGCATCTCTTTAACAGAATAAACTTTGGGGTTAAACTTTCCCTCTACCATACCAAATTATTAATTTTCATTTATTTTTGAAATTGAAAAAAAAATGAATAATGGTTATTTTATTGAATATTCATACAGATCCATTATCAGTGAGTCCCCAGAAAGCACTAGAAACAATTGGCTCAAATCTCCAGAAACAATATGAACGATGGCAACCCCGTGCTCGTTATAAACAGAGTCTCGATCCAACTGTTGAAGAAGTGAAGAAACTCTGTACATCATTACGTAGGAATGCCAAAGAAGAACGTGTTCTATTTCACTATAATGGTCATGGTGTTCCAAAGCCCACGAGCAATGGAGAAATATGGGTATTCAATCGTACATATACCCAGTACATTCCACTGTCCGTTTATGACTTACAAACTTGGATGGGTGCACCAAGTATATACGTCTATGATTGTTCAAATGCGGGAATAATAGTTGACTCATTCCAACAGTTTGCTGAACAGCATGAAAAGGAGTATGAGAATGAGAAACAAGCATTACAACAAAATCGCGTAGCCGGTGTTGCTGGTGTAACAATGCCATCATATAAAAATTGTATTCAGCTTGCTGCTTGTGCTGCTAATCAAATTCTCCCAATGAATCCTGATTTGCCCGCAGATATATTCACATCCTGCCTGACAACACCAATTAAAATTGCTCTCAGATGGTTCATCATGCAGAATACATCGAAACTTGTTCCAAAAATATCGCTTGAACTCATTGACAAAATACCAGGACAATTAACTGATCGCCGTACAATGCTTGGTGAATTGAATTGGATATTTACTGCAATAACTGATACAATCGCCTGGAATACTCTACCGCGTGATTTGTTTCAACGATTATTCAGACAAGATTTACTCGTAGCTAGTCTATTTAGAAATTTTTTACTCGCTGAGAGGATACTCAGATCATACGATTGTACACCAGTTTCATGTCCAAAATTACCAGCTACATATCAGCATCCAATGTGGCAAGCGTGGGATTTAGCATTGGATTTGTGTTTAGCGCAATTGCCATCGATTTTAGAATCTGAGGATCAATTTGTACATTCCCCATTTTTTGAAGAGCAATTGACTGCTTTTCAAGTCTGGTTAACGCTAGGATCTAAGAATAGAAATCCACCGGAACAATTGCCGATTGTTCTACAGGTATTACTGAGTCAAGTGCATCGTTTACGTGCTCTTGAATTACTGGGAAGATTTTTGGATCTTGGTCCATGGGCTGTGAATCTTGCATTGAGTGTTGGTATATTTCCATATGTTCTAAAATTATTACAGAGCAATGCAAGAGAATTACGTCCACTTCTTGTATTCATTTGGGCAAAAATTTTAGCTGTTGATAGCACATGTCAAGCAGATTTAGTAAGGGATAATGGCCACAAGTATTTTTTGTCTGTTCTTCAAGATGTAACAATGGCTAGCGAGCATAGGACACTTGCGGCATTTGTATTGGCTAGTATTGTTAATAATTATCCAGCTGGACAGGAGGCAGCATTGCAAGGAAGTTTAGTATCAATTTGTTTGGAACAATTGTCTGATAATAATCCATTATTGAGACAGTGGTTGTGTCTATGTTTGGGCAGACTTTGGCATAATTATGACAAAGCAAGATGGTGTGGTGTTAGAGATATTGCACATGAGAAACTCGGTACATTATTACAAGATCCTGTACCAGAAGTACGTGCTGCTAGTGTTTATGCACTTGGTACATTCATAAATAGTGTTACAAAACGAAGTGAACATGCGAATAATATTGATCAAATGATTGCGATGACACTTATAAATACTGTTACACACGATATGTCGCCATTGGTGAGAAAGGAATTGGTTGTTGCACTTCAATGGATGGTATTACATTTTGAAAATTCATTTGTCACACTTGCTATTGCCGAGGAAAATTCAAGAAGGGATCTAGTTGTGGAGACGTTTTCACCCTTCAGTGGAATGCGTCGAATTGGATCGAGAGATAAATTGAAGATCATGCCAAATAATACATATGCGGGTGATGGTAATGATGTGGGACCGGATAGAATAAAAAGGGTTTCTTCGTCATCATCGATAAGCAGTTTGGGTAAATATTCTCATGCTTTTTAAATATTTTATTTCTGATTCAATAACTACCCTCAACTTCATATTTTATTGTTTCACTCTGGACACCAGGAAATAACTGGGAGTTTGTGAGGAAACCTTGCGAGTCGCTTGGTAATAACATCACAAAAAGTTTGATTCATCTTTAGTTTCTTCCTTTGATGTACTTTCTTTCTCTCAATTTTTCAGTGTTTACATATGGTTCTAAAATCTTGTACCGCACTAACTTCGTTGAATTAGCTTGTTCCGATAGACTCATATTATATCGCTCATTATGTTGTTGAAAGATTTAATCAAAAGACTTATGAAAATTTTGGTGGATACAGTTTTTACTGAACTTAGTTTTTCTTATCCTTAAAAAAAATCAAATTTCTTGGAGAATAATAGTAATGAACTTGATTAATAAATGGTTTTTTAAAAATCCTGTGAACTATGTCCTTAGAACGAAACGTTCAAAATTCTTCTGAGTTGGTCAATAAAGATTTTTATACGTGAATGAACCCTGAAAAATTGGCACAGTAGTAGATTAGTCAAGATAATGGATCAAATAATTCCATGTAATTCATTTTGGCAACATTTTGAAAACGACTACCTTCACCTGAAAATCATCACAATACCACCACATGAAAATTAACACTCCTTCCCATTTTCCTAATAATTCGTAACAAATTTATAAAATAATATACGTGTAATTTTTTGACCCATCTTCGAACACTTCACGACAGAATACTTCTATAAATTAATTATCAATTCAGAAATCACTTATGAATTTGCAATGATCATTGATATCCCTAGGTCATTCATCCCTTGGGAATCTTCCCAGTCTTTCATACGGCAGTGTCTACATGAAGCTCTGGCATGGTTTAGGGAATCTTGACAGTGATCCTCATCCAGGTGTCGCGGGCTTGGCACAAAAAGTGACTGGCTACATTCGAAATCAAATAAAGGAGTCATCCGCACCAAAAGAACTTTCAGAAACAAAGTACGCCTCCTCTCTTTCTCTACCTCCGTCGCCCTCAAATCGTACGAGTTATCTCAATAAAAGTGAATCGCCACCTACAACAACTTCTGCAGCAGATCTTCTCCGTTCATCGCGACTACCCTCACACAATAATCGCGGAAGGAAGCCAATACCAAATACAATATCAGAAGAGACCGACGATACAGTAGGAACGAAAAAAACCCTCATCGGCTCACAATTTGTTGAATGGAGTTGTGCACAGTTTGCGCAACCTGTCTCTTTGGACAGTGAGAATGAGGCGAGTAGTGATGTTGAAAGCCGGGCCCATCATGAACGTGAATGGAGATACCTGCGTAACAAAACACAGAGAAAAGAAGCGAAAGAGGAGCAACAGAGAGCACAGAATTCAAGAATAGAATGCCAAATATTTCACACAAGATGTCCTCAACAGCCTGATGTTATCGCTTTTCATCCATTCGATCCACATTTGGCGGTAGCATCTAAAGACAGTTTTGGAATATGGGATTGGCATAATTCTACTAAAGTAACATACTGCTCAAGTAAAGGGAATAAAATTAGTACGAAAATAACGACTCTTGAATTTATAAATCCACACGATGTATCGTTGTTGATGACAGGTTCTGAGGATGGTTCAGTAAAGGTGTGGAAAAATTATTGTAATGTTTTGGGTAGAGAGCCAACGTTATTGACTGCTTGGCAGGCACTGGCTGATGTCCAGCCAGCGACAAAAACATCATCAACATCACCAGGTCTTGTTACTAGCTGGGAACAAAGATCTCTGACGCTCGCTGTTACTGGTGATGTTAGGTGTATTAGACTATGGGACGCTGAAACTGAGTTAAAGAAACAGGACATACCCACTGGAGCTGATTGCTGTGCTACGTGCTTAGATACCGATGGTACGGGGGCTATAATGGCACTTGGCTGTGGTGATGGATCAGTCAGGCTGTTTGATCGTAGATTACCCCCCAATGAGGCTAGAATTATGACCTGGCGGGAACACAATACCTGGCTCCTCGGGGCATACCTGCCGAGGGTTAACATTGGTGTTCCTCCACGCTTAATCGCTGGCTCGGTCAGTGGTGACGTTAGAATTTTTGATCTTAGAAAAAATTCCTCAGTCAATCTTATTCAAACGCATACGCAGCTCACTGCATTCTCTGTTCATCCAGTTGCCAATATTTTTGCATGGTAAGTTTGTTGCCTCCAATTATTTTTGAGTTATTACATTCTAAATATTTTTCTGTACTCAATCTATTCCTTTCCCTTCACGATAATATCTTCAATAGGCTTCTTTTTCAATCTAGAAAATGCAAATCATACCGTTTTTGTTCTCGAGTTCATCTCAGATGAACGATATAAGAATTATCTCCTTCATCCATTTTCATCCTTTCCAGTCCTCTTTTCGGAATCGTTCGATTTTTCAAACGATAAAAAAACTCGAACTATTTCTTTTGTTTTTTTTCTAAATTCCTTATTGGAGAACTTTTTTAAAAACTTTTTCTTCTTTCATTTCCAGTGGCTCTTTAAATCACAGCATTAGCGTATACAACACAACAGCGGGCCTACACTTGAACACGATTAAATTTCACGAAGGCTTCATGGGCACGCGAATACCCCCAGTTGGATGCTTGAATTTTCATCCACACCGTGTCATCCTCGCTGCTGGATGCATCGATAATTCCATCACGGCTTACGCCTCCGAACCACGCAGATGACTGTCAGAGATGCATTTTATTTATGGTGCATACGTTCTCTAACGAAAACTCTTTGAAAGAATATATTTCTTCTCGTGATTTCGTTTTATTTATTGATTTAAAAAGGGGGAAAAAATAGTTCTAATCTCGCGATGTCATGAATCAAGTCGAAGAAACAGAAACAAAAATGAAAATGTCGTGTTTCATTTTTTTTTCTCCAAGTTTTTAGACAATGAATGTACATAATCAATTAGACTTAACAACACGCCTAGGAACGACGATTTCATTGCAATTTAATGGTATGTAAATACAGATAACATGCATTAATTTTATTTCGATCATTATTGGATAATTAATGCACTGGAAAAAAGAACTGCTTTCTGTTGGTCTTAGTGTCAGAAAGTATACTGTAAAAATATTCGAAAAATCTAAATAAAGTAATAAGTGGAACGGAACAAAAAAAGGAAAAACTTCAAGTGGTTCGGTAATGGAAAGTCCAGAGCTGATAATTCAAAACATAAATTCCGAAAGCAAAAAAATTCAATAGAAAGCTTCGGTGAAATCCTTCACTCGTCACTATATTGGGGCAACCCGAAAGCCTCAAAAACTGGCGCCGCCGGGGCTTTTTCTCGTGGTTGACAACTGCGGTGATCCAACGGGCCCCCCATTGGTGAAGAAGAAGAAACACAATAAAAGCAAAAAGTAACCGAAAGTTAAGAGTAAATGGAAAAAAGCTACGATAAAAAAAGAAAGAATCTAAAACACTCAAACCTAAGATGGTCGCAAATGAAAGACACTGAGTGAAGATGATTCATTCTCATTCAAGTCCTTTCACGCCGCCTTTGTACATAGTTGTCCAATTATAATAAATAAAAATTTATCATGCTGAAGAAATCTTCTCGTCTGTCTCATTTCCTGGGTAACATAAATTTCATTCTTACTTAAAAACGCAGAAAAAAAGTTTGAAACTATCGACGCCTTGTCCAAACAGACTCCTCCCCATTGGAAGGGCAATAAAGAATTAGCAATGAAAAGAATGAGCTGCAAAAAAATTACTAACAAGATGCGAGACGCAGTATCCACATCGCGTGCAAATAATGATTAGGATCGTGAGGTAAAATTTGTGTATTCCTCCGTCCCTCCCGTTGTTCATTGAATATTCAGTTTGGAGAGGCTCGAAGTGGATAATATACCCGGTGGATGAAAATGAATGAAAGAAGAAAAAAAAGGTCCGAAAAACATGATCCCTTTTGCTGCAGCTGTCTTACGAGCCTTTACAAGGTAGGTATCGGGGTAAAACGGTCTCCTATACACGACGAAAAAGGAAAAAACGCAAGACGTTCTATCTCTTTCGGCGGGCAAAGTGGTGGGGATATAACTCACGATTTGAGGTTTACTTCAAACGTTTGCTGTGAGTTTCTTGCAGTCAGTCAGGCTGCGCCGGACCGTCGCGTTCGACGGAGCGATAATTCTATTTTGTCAGTCTCTATTTTTATTTTTTTCCCTCCTTCCTTTATTTCTCCTCTACTGCAAAAGTACAAACAGTGGGTGGGAAAAAAGGTTAATCGCGTTATTGGCCATCCGCCGGTAAGCTATAAACACACCTGCCTACAAATTCACCTGACTCATATACACATCTCGTGTTTCATACGCATCGATTATTTCCGTATCACCTCAACCACGTCATTCCCATTATTATCATCGAAACATAATGAAAGAAAAAACTTGTTTATAACATAATTCAATTCTTTTCCATTTGCCTCATCCCTCTTTCTTCATCTTATAAATCTAATCTCATAAATTGTGCAGATTGTGTGCTGATTTTGACAAATTTAATTCCATAAGAATCAATCGGCTATCATTATGGACAGACCACCGAGGATGTTACTTAGGAAGATTATCATCGACTTTCTCTGCATTTGCATTGGTATGTTGTTATTTACTATAGTTCAATAAATTATGATGATTTAGATCTCCCTGGACATTCATTGAACCACTTTTTTTCAATAAAAAAAAATAATTGAGCTTTTTACTTTACATTGCAAAATATCAGGTTAGGTCTAATATATGATACAGGTGTGGGTTCTTCAGTAATTGTTGATCGATAAAAATGTGATTAATCTAAGAAGAAGATAAAAAAAAGTAAATTGTTACAAGTGCTTTATGATGCAAGTGAGCTGGTTTTTAATGCATATTATCACGATGACAGGCTCTATTAATACTTGAGAAGGGGGAGGGGAGAGCTATTCTTCCGGGTACGGGTGGCACACGATAGTTGATCACGTACCCTCTTTCCTTGCGCTTCGTTACGGTCGTTATGTCAGTTGATATACCGTGCATTAGAAATCTAATGCATGTATTTCGAGAGGACTAATAAAATAGAGAATAAAGAAAAACAAATAGCAAAAATGCAAAGAAACGTTTTTAACCGTTCAAGGCTTTTTTTCTCATCTATATTCAAGAATAAGTAGACGCTTATTGTAAAGAGTGACGAATGGAAGATTGGGAGTAGCGGATGATAATTGAATTCTTTCTTTCTTTTTAAAGGCATCATCTTCACACGGATGATGAAGTGATTTCCTTTCTTCCCCTTTTGCGAGTCTCTTTTTCTTCTTCTTTTAAATAATAGACCCGGCTTATTCAGAGTTCGTTAGGCTCGAGAGCAGAACCGGTCGGTTGATGCGCGAGGGGGTACCACTGAAACTTATTATTACGTCCTTCTCAAACACGGTAGAAACCGGTATTGTCCGCGTGCCCTCAAACTCCCACTATCTATTCTACTACCCTTCTTTTTTCAGTGAAAGATAAATGAAATCTCTACTTTTTCATTATTATTATTACTACTTTTCTCAGTGATTCTATCACACCTAAGATGAAGATGATATTAATGGACATGCTCGTTGATTAATGAATGATCCAGTAATATGTTGGAGATAGCAGCACAATGAAGTTTGGTTTTGCAGTACTTTTGATTTTTCATTTTATCTGTGAAGTTTTATCATATTGTAAATGATGGGGTGATCTTTACTGAATAATCGCCTGAGCAAATTTATGAATGAGTATAGAAAGAAAAAGAGATTTCTTCTTGGAACACCATGATGCTTCTTCTTCAGAAAAAAGAAATTAATATTCTCGTCAAATTTATTTGACATTTACTGCGAGTTATAAAATTAACAAATTATTGTGTAAATTACCTCATCAACATCCTAAAAGTTTGCGATGTTTTTAACTTCTGAACAAATATCAGTTATTTTATCGCTCCTAGAATTTTATACTTCGTCAGCGATTTTATTGCTTTGAATAAGTTTCATTGAAGATCCATAGATAATTCAACGATTAACGAAAAACGCAATGTATTTCTTTTATACTAATCTAATTGAATTTATTTTCATTTGTTCAATAGTTGGACTCTCAGTACTAGCCTTTTACTTCCTTGGTAAGCCATACCCCCGCGGATTCTTCTGCAACGATGAGTCGATTAATCATCCATTCAAAGAATCAACGGTGACGAGTCCAATGCTTTATGTAGTTGGAATTTTTTTACCAATATGTGTAGTACGTACATTTAAATAATTCCTCATAAAACAGCTTATGATTTTTTCTCAATTTTTTTTTAATTCATCAATTTCCGAAAATTATGGCACTGATTCACCAACGTCCGTAAAAAAAGAAAAAGAACGTAAGAAAATTAAAGCCGAATGAAATGAGACAGATGGCGGAAAAAATTGTAAACCTTGCAATATTTTACTTCGTTTTATTGAATATATAAAGTGGCAGGGAGAGAAAACGAAGAGAGAAGGAGAACAAAAAAGAGGAATGGCGCCACCGACTCCGGACAAAGGAGCTGGGAGTGCGAGATTCCCCTTGGTAGATAGAACGCCATAAAAGTGCGATAGAGGGTGAACGGTTTATGTGCACGTGCGTAGCACGTAAATGATAGTTTCCTTAAAGAAACAAAATTGTGATTTTTCCTCTTAATTATCCTTTTTTTTCGAAATTTTCTATTACTCATCTATTTAATTCAACCGTAATCATCTTCCGGGAAATGAGATTTTCATGTTAACAAATGAAATGGAAATGAGTATGAAATGCGAAATTAGATATGACAAATTTATAACGCTTAGGATTGCAGAATTTAAAAAAATAATGAATAGCCATGGCTTGAAAGAAGATAACACGCACGTAGAATTTTAATGCATGTTACAAAACATATTAGTGATTATGCGCGTGGTTCTCGTTGATGGTAGCATATCATTGAACATTGAATAAGAGAGGGGAAATCGGTAGAGGGCACGCGTTTGCCAGTGCACACAAATGCAACGAATTCTTTTGTTATTACAAACCCCAACTTTTCCCTGGCCGACAAATTTTTATTGCCCCGTGAGGTCACAGCTATCCACTCTGGTGTATCACTGTATCGTAATGTCATTAGTTTGGAAGAATTCGTATTTCGATAAGAGAAGAAGAGATGGTGATAATAATAATGATATTGAGAGCGTTGTGGTAAAATCTACATGAATTCACTGAGGTAGTTCACCTTGTCAGGCAGACCTGTTTTCTCAAAAAAACAGAATTAATTTTTACTCTTTCTATATCGTCGAATTTTGTTAAAACTTCTCTGGAATCTCAGAATTTTCGCTGAAGATATTAATGATTATGATCCTGTCATTGAAAGAATTGCATTGAATTTCAGATTCTGGGAGGTGAATATATTCATGCAAAAAATAGTAATAGACAATCATCAGTTGTATTATTTGACCGGGTGATACCACCATGGGTGTCATTGGCCTACAATAAGGTGAGTGAAAGTGTTTGAGATAAAGTCATTTTAAAAGTCCATTATTGAAAAATTAAGTACAAAAAATCCTCTTAAGATAAGAAACTAAGAGGTGTTTACAAAAGAAAGAAGTGATGCTGGACGATCCTTGTCAGAATTTGTGTTTGTTATCTTTAAAGCAGAGAGTATTAATAATAATAAACCGGCTGGATAATTGGTGCTGCTGAGAAACTACTTTCCAAGTCGATGAAGAAAAATTGAAATTTCGTTGGTGGTTTTCTTTTCAATATATTGAATTCGAGGCTAGAAATCACATTTTCGGGTGGAATAATGCTTTTCAACAGTTCAGAATATGGAAAGAAAAAACAGACATCTCAAACACAAGTGTTCTCTTCATAAGTCGTTTAAATATTTGAAGAGAATTGATGAAATTTATTATCAGACGAATAAAGAATAATATGATACACAATTCAACAAGTTTTGTCGCTCACAACGATCAAATGAATTTTTAAAGAATAGTTTTGTAATTTTTAGATTGGTCTATTTGGTTTTGGAGCCGTGTCGGTACAATTTACAACGGACATAGCTAAATACACGATTGGACGATTACGCCCACATTTTTTAGACGTATGTAAGCCGAATATTGACTGTACAATATTACAAAATCAACACGTGTACATAACTGATTTTACGTGCACAGAAACAAATTCAACTGCGCGAATGCTCAAAGATGCAAGGTAAGATATGCCAAATCCATGTTGACAGTAATTGCGATAGAAAAATGATTTTGAAAAATAGTTGGGAATCCATCGAAATTACGTAATGCAAAAACGAACGCATGCAGAGTTTGTGTAGCACTTGAATACATTGCCATAGGAGGGAAACAAGGTCATCAGATGTAATCGGCTGAAAATAGAGACAAGATTTAAGTGACAATACTGGGTCAATGCTAATTACACATTATCATACAATCTGCGCTTACGATATTTATTAATTATTTCCATTATTTCTCCTCATTTTTCCTAACATTTTCGTTACTAATTTTTGATTCATTTGAGCCACTTAGATTTATGTGACGCGATTCATTGCTATCAGAATGATAAACATACATTTTCTTAATTCAGGTTCTCCAACGGTTGAATGAGTAACACAATGGTGTACTGAATTTTTATCATAAACTGTTGATACGAACTCGACAGTGAATTCATTCAACTTTAAGGCCCACTGTACTCAACTTTGCCTTACTCGCGAGGGCAAAAGCCATGTGACTGTTCTTTTCTTTTTTTCATTCGTCTTCCTGTCACTTATAGCTTTTTTTTATTGTAATGGATCTTGCATGACTATCCGTGGAAGGGTCTGTTTAAATGAGGAAAAAAAAATTAAATAAAAACCTCCTCCCTTCCTCACTCATCACTACGGCTATCTTTAGAGTCTAGTAGAAGCAAAAAATATTGAAAGATTCGAGTGTTTGAAATGGCCCGAGGAAGATACATTAGATTCAAGCTAATTGAGTTGGGTAGTTATTTTCCATATATTTTTTCTTTTCCTTTGCTTTTACTCCTGTTTTTTTGTTCCAGATTGTCGTTTCCATCAGGCCACTCTTCGTTCTCCGCTTATGCTATGATTTACCTTGCAGTGAGTGATCTAAAATTACAATCTCACATTGCATTCCTAAAAAGAACGAAAGATAGAATAAAAATTGTAATGAACTTGTTAATTTTCATCTTTTTTCAGTTGTACCTGCAATTAAGAATGACCTGGAAAGGGAGCAAACTTTTGAAAAATGTATTACAATTAATTTGTCTCTGGCTTGCGTGGTTCACAGCTATGTCCAGAATTTCCGATTACAAACATCATTGGAGTGATGTTTTAGCTGGAATGCTTCTTGGAATAGCTGCTGCCTTCATAATGGTATATTCTTAAATTTTATGCATTATTAATCATTTAAAAGTTGTACAAAAGTAAAAACAGAATTCTTCCGATGATAACTACGTGTACGACTTCGATTGAATTGTGTAATGGAATAATTTTTTACAAATTATCTAATTGAAATGAATTCTCGAGAGTTATCTACTCAGGAAAGAAAAAAAATCTCGACGTATTTACACAAATTTATCTCATGACATTAATGTAATAAATTAAAAAATATATATAACTAATATCTTAAAGTAAATATAGTGAATTTATGAATATTTAATCTTCAGGTATTTGGAGTGGCGGATTTTTTCAAAGAGAGACAATCAACACCAAATGCCAACACAACAAAAACGCGTCCAGAGAAATTAACATCCGCAGACTACGACGTCGAGCCTGGCATGCAGGTGAATAACGGCACAGCCGATCACATCCGTTGATTACAAACTCAGAAATTTATATAATTTAAAAGAAAAAGAAAACCTTTTAATGATATACTCGTCTCGAAAAAAAATCATAAATTCGAAAAAAAGAAATAGCCGTGACGTTGCTCTTGGCTTTCGCTTAGACTCTGTTCCCGCTGACGAGTCCAGTCTCTGGCACAACGACACCCTCGCCTACCAGCAAGTGAGACTGACAAACCCCAACTGATGGCAAGCGTCTGGTGTTGCCTTTACTTCAAAAACGTCTTGGAGACTGGCGTTTGATGTCTAGCCGACACTGGTGACATTCCCCTTCGGAAACATCACTCGATTTAGGCTTCAAATTCCATCATCAGAATTGAAGACATCTGAATTTTATTTGTAAAATTTTACTGCTTTCGGCTTTAGCCATCGTGCAAGTCCAAGTTTTCATTTTTATTTCACTCCTTTTTCTTTTTCTTTTTTTTAAATCCATCCACTTATTGTTTAATGATACTATGACAGTGTTCTTCATTCACTAATATACTTTTAAGTTTCTTTCAGACATTTGCCTATGTATTATTGTACATATGATTTTAATTGCCAATTTCCATCGGTGATCGTGCCCAAGCGATGCGTACAAGTCTTTTGTTTTTATTGTATGAAATTCATTCATATTTCAATGCGTTTTTCTTTCTTCTGTTTTTAATAAATATAATCAAAAGACTAGTATTATTTTGTACCTTAGCTAATGGTATTAGATTTCTGTTCAGAACTATTTATTCCAACTTGCTGTTAATCTTTGAACTGTTAGAATCTTTTCTTTTCTATTGAATATCTATTATTAATTATTAATAATGCACCAACGGTCGCTAAAGATTTAAGAATAATTTTCTGTGCATTGAGAAAATATCATTATCGACCGAAATTTTTTTCTCAATTTTTATATTGATTTGAAAATAAGTTTATAGATGAATCTAATATATATTTGATATATATGTGTATGACTGGAAATGAAAATGATAAAATGTGTTCTATATACTGAAAGATTTATTATATTTTTACTTCTAGAGTCTTAAAAATTTTTATATTAAATAAATTAAGATTATGTATGTAGTACCAAACTTGTTCGGAGACCGATGATATTCTGATATAAAAAAATTGATAATTTCTTGTATATAAAGTCTGATGGAGAAAGAAAGAAAATTGCTTTATTCATTGAATAAACTCTTTTATTCAGTTTACATTTATTCTTGTACAAAATATATAAATTTATTTCTCAATATCATTTTTTTATCGTTCTTTAAAACTGACATGATCAAATGTCAAAGGATTAAAAAATCGTATTTTCTCTATTTTAGAATGAAAGAAGCCCACTGAGGTGTGGTGAAACACTTTACGGGGGAATAACAATGACTGAAGCATTGACGAATAAGTGAAATTAGGTCAAAATAATGGAGTATTAAAACAGAGTATTAAGAAAGTATTGACACACTAAAAATTGACAATAAATAATTTTACAATAATCAATTATTCACTCGTTCTTCAATCGATAGAAAACCTTGAGACAATTTTTCCAATAAATTTGAATCACGCGCGGATTCAATCAAGGCCGTTATGGATTTCTATGTTATCGACAAATCAAAAATAAACTCAAACCTCAAATTTTTTTCTACTCCAAAAGAAAAAAACAAAATGTTCTAGCATCGTCGACTTCTATCAATTATTTTGTTGAAATGCATTTAAAAAGGTATAATGATTGGCCTCAGAAATTTGCAAACTATGAACACACTCATATTTATTTTTATAATGACACTGTGTATTGTATTAATCATTCAAGTTAAAGATATTTACCAAAAAAACCGAAAATACCAGAGATATTTGGGTTATAAACAGTATGTAAGTATTAAACATTTCGTTTAACAAGATATTATATAGTCTTGAAGAACTTCAATCATTGAAGAAACCCTTTGAAATTTTTAGATAAGAGAAATATCAATGAACTTGAATGAGGCAGAAAGAACTGTAAACAAGTCAGCCACTTACGTTCATCAGTTGAGTGAGGCTATTATGAAATACGAGAAGGAAAATAGAATTAACTCAACATCACGACGTGTGACATTCCCACTTTAGAGAATATAAATAGTGTAAGCGCATTTAATCAAGAGCTAAAAAATTTTTGTGTAAACATATATTTACATTTAATTTGTATCATGAAAATCTTAACAAACATAGGGGTTCTGAAATTAAGTATTGATTACGTTCATGGAGATGGTAATGCTTCTTGCTTGGACGATGCTTGATAGTATTCAAAGTAACGGCTTTTGCAGACAACTCTTGTGCTCAAATTTTCAACCCCATGATTTATTTCAACTATTTCTTATTAGAAAGCAATTCATAGACATTAATCGTGTCGCGTATTCCTATCCTTGAAGCTCAACATTCATTTCTCCTAACGGAAAATACGATATTTTAACGTGCACGACTATTTGAAATCCGTAGACATACATCTCATGTCGTATTTATCTCCATTGAATGGTTCAAGGACACCATGTGGAGCACAGATCCACGGATCGCTCGTATCTATTTGCCATTGCGAAAGTTTTTCTCTCATTTGTGTAAATATTGTTTTAACAGATGGCTTGTACGCAAGATTCCTCAATTCCTCTGGATCTATCTTCAGATCATACAATTCCCATTCTGGCCGTTGATAATAATCCTCCATACTTTTGTACCATTGGAGCGGTGTATTTGAACGACTGCGATTTAAGAGATCTTGAAATGTTGGTGATAAATAAAAATCTTGATCTATTGGAAATCGCGCAGGGTAATTGAGATTGTGAATGAGTTTGTAGCGCTTTGTCCGAGCAACTCTCATTGGATAATACATTGTTACTTCGTGATGGGTTTGACTAGCAAATACAATGCCATCCTTGTCATTTGGCTCATTAATTAGAAGTGGTAAAAGTGATTTTCCACTTAATTTGGTTTCTGGAACGTCATTTGATGAAGAATTTTCGTTCTTTATATTATACCAATCCAACAATGTTGGAACAATGTCCAAGAGTGAAGTCATACTGTAGGTAACTTGATTTTTTCTCTTCTTATGAATGGGCGATGATATGAGCAGTGGCTCTGCCATTCCTGGATCATATAAATTAGTTCTACCATTTGGAAATGGTATGCCATTGTCTGATGTATAGATGACGAGAGTATTGTTTCGAAAACCGGAATCCTCTAGTTCTTTCATAATTAAACCAACCCCCTGATCCAATCTTGAGATTGTCGTATATTGTGCTGCAATGTCTCTTCTTGCTGACTCTGTGTCTTGCACAAAATACGGCACTGGTACTTCGTCCCACTGATAATACATCGGTGTCCAGTCTTTTATTCGGCCCATTCCTGGATCTCCATTGCCGAATTTCTCACAAAAATTTCCGTACTCTGGATGCTCGTGGCCACATCTATGAGGATCGTGGAATGCAATGTACAGAAAGAACGGTTTGTCTCTGGATTCTGATAAGAATTTACGGGTCAGAAGTTTAATGTGCGTTATATTTCGACCTACTTGGAGGATTGAGTAATTTTCCTCCGTGTAGGAGAAATCGAAGGGATACACTACACTTGGTCCAACGTGTTTCTTGCCTATTATACCTGTCGATAAATTTTTTATGTTAGGTTCATTATTGGGAACTAGTAGAATTAACTCAATGATTACCCTGGCGGACCTAACGATCGTCTTTCATTAGCTGGTCGTTTTGAAAACGGGAAAACTATGAAGTTTTTCTTCAATTCTCAATCGATCGACCAACAATCGACGGACTTTCGAAAAAAAAAACATTATTGTTTCTCATATTTTGTTTCCTATTGATTGATTTTTCATTAATGCTGATTTCTATGTCGATGATTTCTATGTTCTTCTGAACAACAAGTAACCGAGTGGATGTCGACTAAGGAACTGACTCGATTAGCCCAATCGACTGGTCCATCAGGGTAAGCAGAGAAACGAGATGATTCAGAAATTTTTGGAGTTTTTGTTTTTGATGGTTAAAATTAGATATCCAAAATCGGTAATTACTCTGAGTCATTTTTCATATTGTTACTAACAATTTCTCTGAATCGTCATTTTTCGAGATTCTGCAAATTTTGTGAATTCTGGAGTGCAATAAGATTTGCTCTTTCAGAATTTTGTAGACACGACCTTCTGGCATTCATGAAAAACTTTAAATATCAGAATTATTCTGGTACTAAAATATTTGAATCTAATTTGAAGAATTCTTCAATGATTTCAACAATGGATCATAGTGAACATACCTATGACCTATTGACTTATTCACAAGCTCTTACAATCAATAGGAAAGGATTTGAATCGATTAAATAATTATTCGTGCCTCAGTGCGCCGCACGAGGTGCCCGCGCATGTGTGCCTTTTTTTCTCTCAATCCTATAGCTGAGATATGATAATGATCAAGACAATTGAATCATTATTGACACGAAGAACCACTTGAAGAAAAAGATAACAGAGACTGCTAATCTACCCCGGATTAGTGTAAAACACTCAAGTTTCCTTGGTGACTTCATTGTCGGAATGAAGTAGCCGGCCCATGATCTATATTGACTTATCTCCTCTTTTAATTTTATGTAATAAATTGAAGATCAGAATATCCATTTACCAGTTCGGATGTTATTATTCTTCAATATTGTTGGGAGACTCTGAGTATCATCGAACGATTGAAAATGATGAACACCATGATGAAGTCCATACATGCCATTCTGATGACTAGGTAAACCAGACAATATTGCTGAGCGACTGGAAAAATTGTAGGCATAATAGTTAATTTTCTTATTCTCAATAATCTCATACAACTTCATTGATTATTCTGTCGAGATACCTTGGAGAACAACTGCTTACTGAAGTATAAGCATTATTAAAAATCAAACTATCTTTCGCAAGTGCATCAAGATTCGGTGTTTGGCAAATTTTATTGCGATAAGCTCCCATTTCAAATCCTCCATCATCAGCTAAAGTGGAAATTCATAATTCATAATTCATCATGAATTTATTATTATTTCAAATAATTCCCGCCAAAAAAATATGCTCACGCATTTTCTCATACTTACCCAAGATCAATATGGCGTTTCTTTGCATCGTACCAGAAATTGCATTGCAGGAAAAATACACAAAGACAAATAAAAAAAGTAAAAAATTCAATGACATTTTAAATTGATATCCTATTTAGAGTGTTATCCACAATTCTGTGGATAAAAATAACAGCGTTACACTTTATGGGTAAAATGGGCGCTATCGATAAGTAGCAACGTCAGTTGTTGCTGAGACTCGCTGTTCGCTTGCCGCTTACTAATCGATCTGTGCCACGTTAGCTCCATTACTTTCTCTCGATAGGTTTAATTTACTCCTTCCTCTCACTGAAATTCAATTGCTCTTATTTTTCCTCCTATTTTCTATATTCTGTTATATTTGTGGATATTGTGTGATGTACCACACTTATCACAGAGTTATTCAGTGAAGAAACACAGAAAGAGAAGTTCAACAACATTCAGTACAGGTTAATTGGACTCTGTTGATTCTTTATGAAATCCGGTCATTGTTATTGGTTTATTAAGTCGATTATCGGATTCATAGATTACTATGCAAAATCGAGAAAGTTTAATTTTGTTGAAAATTCTTCGATACTAGATTTTTATCATTTCAAGTTCCATTTCTGTAGAAATGCAATATGTACGCTTGATAATGATCGATGGGTCCCGCCTTTCACGTGACTCTTCAATTTAAAGACCCTATTTTGTGGCGTTTATCATTTGATTTAATTTGCTCCTTCATCGCTGATTCATTCATTATATCAGGATTTTGAGTTATCACTCTGTTAATAAATTCTTTTTTTGATTAAGTAAAATATACATTAATTACTTGGAGTTATGTTTTCAATGAAATTCATCGTGCAACATTTTCTATAATTTCATCACTCAGTTTCCCATATAAACGATCGTTACTCCAATTTTTTTAATATTTTTTTTTCCATTACAGATTATTGGAATAAAGGTTACACAATGTCGAAAAGAATCATCTGCCTGTTTGATGTAGACGGAACGCTGACAAAACCACGTCAAGTTAATATTTTTTCTTTTTAATTCAATATTACAAATAAATTATGGAAGTTTGAATGCAGTAGTGGAGATGAATCCAGTAGTGGAGATGGAGTGATGTTATTTTGAAGTTAATTTTTTAGAAATATTTTGAAATACGAGTAAAATATGTAAATTCCCGAGCAGATTTTCTCTGCGAAGTATCTACAGCAGATTTCAAAATATTTCGGAGAAATGAAGTTTACATGAAGTTACTTGTTTCGTGTGACCGTTTTGCACTTGAATTCATCTCGTTTCTTTTTTTTTTGTTTTGTTATTTTCAGAAAATCGAAACAAGTGTGGAACAGTTTTTGTTGGATACTGCAAGAAGGGAACAATTCGATTTAGCAGTTGTGGGCGGATCTGACTTAATCAAAATTAAAGAACAATTGGGCGATAATATTTTCACAAAATATAAGTATGTATTCGCTGAGAATGGATTGATTGCTTACCGAGATGGGAAAAATATACCAACTGAGGTGAGAGATAATTATCATGAAGAGTAATTCATCTCCTGCAAATGTAATCCAATTATGAATTAATATTTGTTTGCAGACAATTCAAAGTGTATTAGGTGAGGATGCTCTGCAGGAGCTAATTGACTTCTGTCTGAGGTATATATCTGAGATAAAATTGCCTTTCAAACGAGGGACCTTCATTGAGTTCCGTCATGGAATGATCAATGTATCACCGGTTGGAAGGAATTGCAATCAATCGGAGAGATTACAGTTTTATGAATACGATAAGGAGAACCAAATTCGTGAAAAATTCATTCAGACATTGAAGAAAGAATTCCCAGATCTTGCTTTGACTTATAGCATAGGTAAATTTGCTTAAACCGTTTTTTTTCTACCAAATTTTCAATATTTCTTTTATTAAAAACAATGACTCAACATAAAATTCTTAATTTATATTAAACATTTCAGGTGGACAAATATCGTTTGATGTTTTTCCGTTAGGTTGGGACAAAACTTATTGTTTAAGAAATATTGACGAATACGATGAGATACATTTCTTCGGTGATAAAACTCAAGAAGGTGGAAATGATTACGAGATTTACGAGAGTGACTTAACAATTGGTCACCGTGTTAATGGTCCGGAGGATACACTTAATGAGATCAAAACTCTCATCGAACTTCGTAATGAGATGAGAGCCAGAGAAGACAAAAGACAGGGTCGTTAATCAAAATAAAGTAAAAATGCAGAATCACACAAATTAGTCATTCCAAAAAGAAAGAAAAAGTCTCTAGACTTTGTACAAAAATTTTATCATCTGTGTTTTAAAATGAATTATACAAATTTTATGTTAAGTTTTCAGACTGTTAAAATGGGATTTAGTTTTATTGTGGTATAACATGTAAAAGAGAACAAAAATTATCAAATTGTTGAGATAAAAATCATTGATATATAATATTCAATATATAAAGAGTTTAACTTGAATGCTATCACAGTGAAGTTATTTATCATTAAAAT
>JABSMS010037746.1:0-24745 GCA_018902275.1 Aleiodes sp. PSUC_FEM 10030003
AGATTAAATACAAAAATTCTAATTGTTCAAAAAAAAATGAAAAGGAAAGAAATTATTCTAGGAATGGAAGAAATTATTTCTTCTAGAAGAAACAGTGTTTTCCCCAATAAAAGGAAATAAATGAAAAAATATGAAAATTAAGTTTCTCGTTATTTGCAAAAATCTCGGAAACTGTTGGTTCTACGAAAATTTATAAAGATCCATTTTTTGTAGACAATTGAATTCCACACAAAAAAGAGTTGAAAGTGCATCCACTTAAATCAGCTCGTTTCGAAAATAATCATTAATTAATTCAACCATAATTTCCAGATTTATTTCGTCTTATCAATTCATTGTTGCATTATTCTAAATAAAATAAATTATTGTGAAGAAAATTTAAATTCACCTCTGATATTAAATTCCTAGATAAATGAAGCTGTCGTAATGCGGGAAACATCCTCGTTTTTCTTTCATCATCATCATCAATTGGAAATGTTATCCTTTCAATATTGTTGGAGTTCAAGTTGAGGTTCACCAAGCTGAACAATGGCGTTTCTAGTTATTTGTTCATGATTACATTCATTCATTTACTATATTTTACATCAATCATTTTCTCCAATCAATTAAAATTTAACTCTGAAATTAAATTAATTAGAAAAAAAACTTACCATTCTAAACAACCTAATTTGAGAACTTCCTCCCAATTTGATATGGAATTTCCCTCAAGAGATAAAGTTTGAAGTCTGTGAAGTGAGGAATTGTTTATTGGACAGTCTAATTTATTGGCAATATTAAATGGCACAGATAGTGTACGTAGAGCTGGAAACATAATTGTGCAAGTCTCGATTTCTTTCCAATTGTAATTCATCAGTGCCATTGTTAAATGTGTTACATTTGAAAAAGCTTCGTTTATGTGATCCAATTCCTCATCTGCAGGCATCATATTTTCACTGAAATAATTGACAGAAATAAACAATTAATAATAATGAATATAGCTCCCCTATTGAATGTGCTATTGAATGAACCAAGCTTTTCTTTAAATGAAATAATTATTTTAGATGATTTTTCTTTCCTGAAGGGACAATCTTCCAGAAAATCATCACTTCGATTCTCTTAATTTTTATTTGGAACATTCCTTACGGAAATAAACGTTCATTCACTGGTATGATTGATTTCTATATACAAAACAATTGTATCTTAATTCATTCACACAAAAGAATTTAATATTCAAGTTCTTTCTTTAATCGCCACTGAATTTCCAATCAATTATGATCGAAGTAATCTTCAATTTAAGTGGTTATGAATTTTTTAACAATTTATAAAGTACAAAGTAATGTTAATCGTTCATTTACTGGACCCTTTACTCTATGAGTGTCTATTTTTTCTGATCATTTTGAGTATTTTCCATTTAGAGCATTCCGAACGATAATTTTCAAGTTCACACAACTCGTTTCATATTATTACTGAATTAATAATGAAATGCATTACCTAACATTGAGACGATCGAGTTTCCTCAACTGCGAGCAAATATCAGCAATGACGATCCACGAATTAATCAAATTTTTCGACAAATCAAGCTCTTCAATATTTGGAAATAATTCGGAAAGACCATTAGCTTCCCCACAAGATGAAATACATTCTTCACGCACTGATACAATTCTCAATTGATCGAAATTACTCTGCTTTCTATTGACTTTTGAAAATCCCACCATTTCCAAAAATGGAGCATTCATTTCTTTTCTTAATGTAATTAAATCCTCTTTATCAACACCAGCTAAATCGTCGTCAATAAGACCGTAACGATTTTTAATAGCTTCTAGACAGGATATACCGGTTTTTACTTTACCAGGACGTACGAATGATCCTGATGTTTGATATCTGCAATGGAAAATTGAAAAAAGTGATTTATTGCTTCCACTGAGCATTTATTGAATTGAAAATTAAAATTGCAAAACTAAATTAATTGAATTGTCTTTGAGAACAATTTTTATGGAATATCTTAGAATCTATAAGAGATAGAAGAATTTTTATTACAATCTTCCTTGGAGTCCTTTTTTCTCTAGAAAAAAGGTTCCAACCAAAAATTTTGTCAATCTCTCTTAAATTCTCAGATATTTCAAAACACTTTAATAACAAACATTGAACTCAGAAGTCGAAAAAATTAGTTCAATTTTTTTGAACATTCTCCAGCGAATATCTTTGAACCAAGTGGGTTTGGAGAAAAATGTCAAGGAACCTTTTTTGTAGAGAATTCAATGGGCTACAAAAAAGGCCTCTTCATAAATCCTCTCAAATTCCATCGTTTCCGAGATATTATCAAAATAAACAAACTATTATTTTGTTATTCTACTCCACCACTTCACTACTGAATAATTGATTGGGCTTCAATGAAACAATTGAGTTATTTACCTAGTTTTGAAGTATTCTTTGTCATGGTATGTGCCATTGTGTTTTCCACGAGTTGGATTGTCCCAATCAATACCCAGCCATATCCCCGCTGTATCATCTACTGCACCAATGTAGCATATTGTGCCATAAAAACCATCGCACATTATGCGTTGGCCAATTTTGAAATTCTGCATTTCACTGTCTCTTGAATTTTCCACCATTATTCTTGATTGAGTTATCTTAATTAACTAATTAGCTAAGAAAATATGAGTATCTGCAAAGAAAAACGAATTAAACGACGCAGTGATTTTGTGGGAACGATCTACAAGTCAACTTTGACATCAGTTTCGTGGAATATCTCGGAATCTATGGGAGATCGAGAAATTTTCAATATAAGAACGTAACTTTTCTTAAAAATTAATAATAATTCAGTAATATGTAATCGAGTTATAAAGCATCGTTTCAAAATTACTTTCGCAGTTTCTATTTCAAATATTTCAAAAAATATTGGATTTCGGAAAATTCATGAAGACTTTTTTTAGAGATGATAAAATTCTCTACAAAAAGGCCCAAAGTTTAATCCTCGTAAATCCACTCGTTTCCGAAACATTCTCAAATAACTCCAAATCAAATTCCCCCTCTTCATTTCAGTTCAATGCTAAAATCAAGTAATTTTGAAAATTTCTGGATTTTCCCCAAGAATTTTCATGCAATTCCTTCAACAAAATACTGATCACCCAATTAATTTTGACGAGGCATCAATCATTATCAACAACAAAAGATTTCCTTATCGATTGAACGAAAATTACAATCAATCAATCTCATTAAAATTCATTGATTTACAAATAACGATCAGCAAAAATGCCTCACCTCTCTGTCACCACGTTCGCAATGATCCTTTCCGCAAGGTTACAAATTTGATTAACCCAATTTTCATAAATTTATTGAATTAAACTCATCCCATAACAATTAACGACGGCTAAAAAAAAATTTTAATCATCATTACCCACAAGAAAATCAAAAATTCAATCGAATTTTTCTTTCAAAACCCAAGGACAATAGAAAATTAACAACTTTCCCGAACTCATCACAGTTACTGTCACTTGCGCATTCAACCAATCACAATGTGTTTTCATCTCAATTCTCAATTGCGTGAATTTAACGCAGCATCGAACGATCATTCCGCTATCCGAGCATAACCATTGGTCGAGGCTAGATATCTGAAGTTATCCGCGGATCGTCGCCGTCTAAAAATGATAAAATGCAAAGATCCGTGCGGTGTAAATGTGTCAAAAAAAGCTGTTAAAAAAACCTCAAAAATTTCAGGGCTATCTCGATGAAAATGGCGAATGGAACAAATTAATTTTCCTCAAAAATCAGCGATGAAAAGTGTCAGCCGGTTAAGTGAAGCAAATCCAACGATTTCATTGGCTGAGCAATTAATCACGTGACACAAATCTCCAACATTGTGACAAGTGCATCTTCGAGAACACGTAGAACGTGTAACAATTTTTATTGTACTGAACAAAAAAAAATAGCTTTATATACGAGCGTTGTGTGTGTAGTGATTGTGACAATACGAAAAATCATTTAATTTATCTTCGTGCATATAAATAATTTGCTTTACGGTATGATTACATGATTACATATATTCAATGTACATTAGCAAAAATCTACCAATGCCAACTCATCTGTAATTGCACGGAGATTGACAGTTTATCGACTAACAAAAGATGATTCAATTGTGTTAACTGGGGTAGAGAAAAAAAATAAAACAAAAAAAATCCAGTTATTATCGAGAGTACACAGGTGTTACAGGTGTAATGAACCGCGAATTATTCAATGGCTGATGCTGATGGCCAAAATATTTTTTATTATGCGTGATAAAGTTCTTTATCAATACATATGTCATTGTTGGATGATTTAACGCAGGTATGCAAGGTTCCATTAATTTTACTGCTGAGATAATCTTTAATCTTCTTTCATAACTTTTTTTTTCCGCACAATTGTGCAATCGGTAGATACGTGAAATACAGTGTCAACAATGACTGCCACGGCGACTGGTCTTGCACCAGAGTACAACAGTAAATTTTTTGAATCCCTGCAAACTGATCTGAAGACACTTTGCAATGAAACTAAGAAGAAATATCCACAGATTAAAGAGGTTAGTTTGGAATTATTATGGTTAATTAATATTTGGAAATTTATGTCTAAGATTTTGGTGGATAGTTGAGGTTTTTTCCTTCATTGAGTCTCCATTTACTCGACCAGTTAGAAAATTTGGGGATTAGATGATTGAGAGTTTGGAGTATTTCACGATTATCTCGAAAACCACTCGATTTACGACGTTTTATGACGAGACTTTTTCTTAAATCATTAAATTTTACACAAAAAGCAATCGACGGATGTGCTCGTTGCTGAGATATCCGTAATTTACTCCAAATGTAATTTTCAAACTGTGTTATTCGCTTCTCTGCTTTTTTTTGGATTATCTCAGAAACTGAAGGAGATTGAGAAATTTTTGTGGAAATCATTTTCTCTCTATTTCGTTTAGATTTTGACATATTCAATAAAAATCTAAATTTAGAGAAAAATTTAATTATCACGATTTATCACTTCTGCTGAGTTTTTATGAAATATCTCAGGAGACAATGGAGATAGCGAAATGTTTGTAGGGCTTTTTCGTTCAGAAAAATGAGCGCTACAAAAGAGGTCCCCATAAAAATTTATCTATCTCATAGATTGCGAGATGTTCCATGAAAACCGACATCAAAGTTGACTCATCTCGCTTCTTCCTATAAAATCAGAGTCGTTCAGTCCATTTTTCTCTGAAGGCACCCGTATTTTCTAAGTTAATTAGTTCATGGTACGAAAAATTTTATCTCACTCTTACCTTCTGCGACATTCCCCAAAAACGGCAAACAAACTAGAATTGACTCACGAAGTTTTTAAACTTTATCAATGCAATATTCGCAGCATAAATTCATAAAACTAACTAATAAATTTGCAAGGCAAACTAGTTCAGATTATCGTCCAATAACTCACCAAGGAGATGTAAAAACATATTCCAATTTGAATGTGAATCAAAATGCATTAAAATTAATAAAACCATTTTATGTTTCTAGTCCTGCGAGGAATCAATCGCAAAACTACGAACAGTGATAAACAATCCCGGTGCATCATCAGTTTATCATGTAGTCAATCAAATACTGTATCCCCTAGTACAGGGCTGTGAAAGTAAAGACACAAAAATAATAAAATTTTGCTTAGGAATGATGCAAAAATTGATAACACAACAGGCAATCGATCAAAAAGGTGCACGCTACATAACTGATACATTATGGATGTTAATGGAATTAGGTATAGAGGAAGTTAAAGTACTGCAAACAGTGACACTATTATTAACAAGCAATACAATTGTCCATGGTGAAACATTGTCACGTAATTTGGTATTATGTTTTCGTTTACACTTCACTAAAGACTCGACAACAATTAACACAGCTGGTGCAACTGTTAGACAGCTCGTATCATTAGTATTTGAACGTGTTATTGCTGAGGATGAAAAATCAAAAATTGACAGTAAAATACAATTGCAGGAGCACGATTTACAGAAAGATGAGTCACAAATTAAAGTCAATTTGGCTGATGAATTGAGACAGAGTACAGCACAAGCACCAAAAGGTTTAGCGCCATGTGCTGCCGATGCATTTTTAATGTTTCAAGATTTAGTGCATCTGGTTAATGCCGATCAGCCATACTGGTTAATTGGTATAACCGAGATGACACGTACATTTGGCTTAGAATTATTGGAATCAGTTTTAACAAATTTTTCATCAGTTATATTCAATCATCCTGAATTTAGTTTTCTCTTGAAAGAAAGAGTTTGTGCATTAGTGATTAAATTATTTTCACCGAACATTAAGTACAGAAATTCTGTGCCAGCATCAGTACAGCAAGCAACGCCACTCGATAAACCATATTTTCCAATCAGCATGAGATTATTGAGAGTTGTATCAATATTAATTCAAAAATATCATTCACTGCTCATAACTGAGTGCGAAATATTTTTATCATTGATCGTTAAATTCTTGGATCCCGATAAACCAGCATGGCAGAGAGCCCTTGCCCTTGAGGTGCTGCATAAAATGACAGTGCACACTGATTTATTAATTAATTTTTGTGAATGCTACGATCTCAAGCAGCACACAACCAACATATTCCAAGATATTGTCAATAGCTTAGGCGCTTACGTCCACAGTTTATTTGTTAATCCAGTTCAATTAATGAACGCCCAACCAACGCCAATTGGTGTATCAGCTGGACCACAACAGACATCAATGACGTCAGCAACGCTGATCGCTGGTATGCCAGTTGGACCCGGTGTATCACCACAGCCAGGTTTTTACTCACGGGGAATATGGCTGCCAATTGTTGTAACATACCCAAGTGGCCAAGCAAAGCCAATTTATCTTGATATGCTTGATAAAATTGAACCACCACAAATACCAGATGGTTATGGTATAAGTATTGCTTATGCGTGCCTACTTGATATCATTGGTTCAATATCATTCGGTATTATTGGACAAGTCAATGAACAAACTGGTAAAAGTAGTAATGACACAATTGTTGACAATAATCGTTACAAACCAACTGAAAATGAGAACAAACTTCACGTACAATTAATTAATTCGAGTTGGTGTGGTTTATTAGCAGCATTATCACCGCTCGTTGATGCCAGTACTGATGAATCAACAACGGAAAATTTATTGAAAGCAATACAAACATTTTCATCGCTCTGTGGTCTATTAGAATTACAAGTACCACGTGATGCATTCATAACAGCCATTTGTAAAGCATCATTACCACTTCATTACGCACTAACTGTACTAAACACCAATGGCAATGGTAATACAATAAAGGGCATGAGAACAGTACCACTAACACCAACGCGAAATCAACAACAGAATGAAACTCAGAGCCAGAATCAGCAACAATCAGTGCAGCATCAAGACTCATCGTGTCACAATTACAACCCGTCAACAATTGAGCCACTTGATTACAGACAGCAAGTCGTTGCAGTTGGTACACCACTGCCAACTGCATCACTACCAGTTGGTGCACAGCATCAGGGACCAGTTATGCTGACTGCCAAGAATCTTCAGTGCATGAGAGCACTTCTAATGCTAGCACACTGTCATGGAAGTATACTTGGTAGTTCTTGGCACCTTGTTCTAACAACCCTTCAGCATTTAGTTTGGATACTTGGACTAAAGCCGTCAACTGGCGGCTCATTGAAGGCTGGAAGAACTGCCACTGACTCAAATGCTGTACTCACAACAGCGGTGATGGCTGATTTACCAGTACTAAGTGCAATGCTGAGCCGGTTATTCGAGAGTAGCCAGTATCTTGATGATGTTGCACTGCATCATTTGATCGATGCACTATGCAAATTGAGCCAGGAAGCTATGGAATTAGCTTACACAAACAGAGAGCCATCGTTATTTGCCGTTGCTAAATTACTAGAAACTGGTATCGTTAATTTATCAAGAGTTGAAGTACTTTGGAGACCACTTACCAATCATCTTCTAGAAGTTTGTCAGCATCCACACATCAGAATGAGAGAATGGGGCGTCGAGGCTATTACTTATCTCGTTAAATCAGCGCTTCAATACAAGTATCCAGTGCCACTTCGTGATAATCAAAAATTACAAACACTATTGCTTGGTCCATTATCGGAATTATCATCGGTACGCCATGCTGATGTCCGTCAACGTCAATTAGAATGTGTATTACAAATATTACATGGTGGTGGTGAAACACTTCATCATGGTTGGCCATTGGTACTCGGTATTATTGGTGCTGTTACTGATCATCAGAGCGATAGCTTAGTTAGAGTTGCATTTCAATGCTTACAATTAGTTGTTACTGATTATTTACCAGTTATGAGCTGGCGTTGTTTACCATTGTGCGTTGATACAGCAGCAAAATTTGGCTCACAAACGCAAGAATTAAATATATCATTAACAGCAGTTGGTTTAATGTGGAATATTAGTGATTATTTTTATCAAAATCAGGATAAAATATTGAATTCATTAAAAACAAATGATCATAATATTGATAATATATTTCCGGATTTTCCTGGTACTAATAATATGCCATCATTTGATAAATTATGGATGTGTCTTTATACAAGACTCGGTGATTTGTGTGTTGATACACGTCCAGCAGTACGTAAATCAGCGAGTCAAACATTATTTTCAACAATATCGGCACACGGTGGATTATTAAATCAACAAACATGGCAATCTGTATTATGGCAGGTATTATTTCCACTGCTTGATAAAGTTAGAAATCTATCGAGTTCAGCGAGCAATGAAAAAGTTGATACTAGCGGTAATATATTAATACATCACAGTAGAAATACAGCGCAAAAACAATGGGCTGAAACACAAGTACTGACATTGAGCGGTGTTGCTAGAGTATTCAATACCAAGAGACAATTATTACAATCATTGGGTGATTTCCCACGTGCATGGTCGCTGTTACTTGAATTCATCGAGTATTCAGCATTGAGTAAGAATAATGAAGTATCGTTGGCAGCATTAAAATCATTCCAAGAGATACTTTACATACAGAAGAATGGTAGTACTGATAATACCGATAATAATTCATTGAATACATCAATGGAATCATTGTGGCTGGTTGTTTGGAGGGTCTGGTTGAATATTGGTATGGAGAGTGCTGTTGTACCATCTACAAGTGAAGCTACCCAACAGTCAGACAATTCATCGATAATAATTGATTTAAGACAGCCTTATATACCATCGCAGGCATTTTTATCGGCTCTTATACAAATATTCCCAGCTATATTTCAACACATTAAAAATAAATTTACAAGCAATGACGTTGATAATTTGTGTAAAGTACTTAAATACGTTGTTCAAGTACCTGTACATGGTGAATCAACGCCTTACATATTACCAACAGTACCAGATATTATATTAACGCAACTGCAAGACGGTGTACTGCATTCAATGGATTTATTAAAATCCGAGGCACTGAGTGGTGATATTGATAAATTGAATAATATGATTTGTTTTATATTTTTACAATTATTAGAATTTTCAAAATTAGCCTGCAATCCACCATCATCAAATTACGGTAAATTATCAATTAAAACGAATTACAATTTAACACAAACACAACAATTACGTAATTCATCAAACGAATGGATAACAATGAATTACGTACCGTTCGGTGAAAAATCATTGACAATGGCAATTAATTTGTATGAAAAAACATCGTCTGAAAAAATTGTCATTGATAAAGAAATATTGAAACACATAATAAGTGCACTGCGTTTACCATTGTCAATGAAATACGCATGTCCATCATCAACAACATGGAAATTAGCTGTTACAAGTTTACTGACTGTATTACACGTTGGTCTACCATTAGCAAGATTATATCAGGATAAATTTCAAACAATGTGGCCTGTATTAGCTGATACACTTGATGAATTTTTATTTCCAAATAGTTTAACAATAATTAATGAGAATGAGAGAAATTTTGATGATGTACAATCAGATGAGGCAGTTGATTGTCAAATTATGGAATTATTGCGCGATCAAGTGTTACCACATTCGCAAAATATACCGCAACAATTTATATTGAGAATTGTTATGTTATTGAATAAAGGTTCAATACATTCAGCAACATCGCTTAATAATTCTGGTAATTCAGCAACAGCAACTAGTGGTAATTCAGTTATTAATAATGATACAATTATTAATAATTGTGAGACTAAATTGAGAGAGGAATTTGCAAAAACCTGCTTCGAAACATTACTACAATTTTCATTGTTCGATGAATTTAATGATGTTAATAATTTACCAGTTTTATCACGTACTATTAATAATGAATTCGATGAAGAAAATTGCGCTATTGCTGGTAGATTAGCTGTAACAGCATTATTACATCGTTTTCAACAAGTTTTGTATCGTTATATTGAGGATGATAGGAAGAGTGGCAAGTGTCCATTGCCGAGATACAGATTATCGGAAATTTCATTTGTTCTGAAGGCCGTTGCTACGTTAGTTGTCTCGTTGAAGAAAGCGCCCGCTCATAAAGTTGATAAATCAGTTTGGCAACAATTAATTGGACTTTATCCGTGTTTAGTTGAGTGTAATATTGCATCAGCATCGCCGCAAGTATCGAGATCACTGCGCGAAGCACTTATGCAGTATTATGATTTGTTGAGACCACCGGTTGAGACAATAACACCACCCTCAACACCTTCAAATAATGGGGTTTGACCTGGTATTATTGTATCGGTATCTTAGGGAAAGGTGGGGTAGCATTGAATACAGTTGAATGGTAACTTTCTGGGGATTTTTTCATTATAATGCTGAGTATGTTGATCATTTAGCAGAGGGTTAGGGAATTTTTATGGGAAAATTTTGGCTTGTTCTTGGTTTTTGGCGAATATTTCGGAATCTAAGGGAGATAGGGGAATTTTTGTAGAGAGCTTTTTTATTGAGGATAATTGGGGCTACGAAAAAGGTTTTGACGAAAATTTCGATATGCAGCTTAGATTCCGAGTTATTTGACGAAAACCGATGTTACGTGAAAATCAATTTTCATGCGATTTCATCGATTTCTCGGTGAATTATTCGGGGAAGTTATGATATATCGCGAAAGCAATCTGAGCAGATTTTCTTCCGATATTTTTATCGAAAAGCCTGGGAAATTTTTGATAAAAGTGATGGGAATTTTTCTTTCTATTTTTTCTTTGCGAATCATTTTTTTTGAGTTTTGTTGTCCCAGTTTTTCGAGAATATCTTCGGTTTTATTGGTCGCAACGTGCTGTAGATGCGCGCAAATGAAAGTTCAGATCATTTCCCATCGATTTCACCCGTGACAAGTTAATTTTCCAGTAAAATTGAAGGAGTTTCAGCGAAAAGATGTTTTTTCATTTAATTGACGATAACTTCGTTAATTTTCGTAACAAATTAATTCGATTTCAGTGAAATCGATGGGAAATCATCCCAACTTTCATTTGTGCGTCATCGCAGTACGCAGCGGCGATTAGAATCTGGGTTATTCCGGAAAAATCGAAAATTCATCGAAACGATTCCGATTTTTATCTGAAAAAAAACAACTTCGAAAATATACATCGAATAATTTTCCTTGAGGCGCCCATTTTACCCCACTCTTTTCCTACCGCTTCACACGATTACTACATAATATTAACATCTCTTCGAATCCATCAAAATTTATGCTTACGAATTTAGAGTAAATAACACATGTTTTACTGAATATAGTGAAATATGTTCATGTAATTTGAATAACAAAACTTGCGAGGCCTTAGTCAATTTCTTGTTATTCATAAATTGAACATTCAATTGAATATATTGAAATGGAAATTTGAAGAAAAAAAACAAGATAAATTAAAATAAAATTTGGGAAATGAAATAAAATCACCAATCATCTGTGTAACTGTATTGAATTGTATAAATTTGTGTTAATAATTTATATTGTTTTTAAGTATAATTTTTAAGTTTATTGTAATCAATTTATTGTAGATAAATATCTATTAATGATAAAAATTAAAATGAGTACAATACAACAGAATTCATTATTTTATTTTCCTTGTTATTGCTTCAAGACAATTGGTCGTCATCTTGTTTCTTCGAAACTTGTGAAAAAATGAGAATTATGTAAGATTTTCTTGTTTTTTTTTTGTGATTATATTTGAATTATCAATTAGATTGAGGGGGAAATTCTGAAGGTTTCACAATTGCTTACGTTAAAAAAAAGTCGAATTTAAGTGATATTCTTGGGTGTTAACCGGACATACTCATTGCTAATGCAAAAATTTATTATTCTAGTCAGTGATAATCTTTCTAAGGTCAAGTTAAAATTTCGAGAATTTTTTAAAATAATTTTTTATTTCATTTCAGCGTTTGATTCTTCTATTTCTTCGCAATTCAGATGTTTTATTCTCTTTTTCTTGTTTTAAAAATATTTTATTACATGTAAAATGATTTTAACTTTTTTTCGTGACTAAATTCTTTAAAAATATTTTTGGAGAATCTGGAATTTCAGTGAATTTCGGATGACATAAATGGAGTCAAATAATCGTCAGCACTTGAAAAATTTTAAGGAGTCGGGTACATTGAGTTGCACTTTTTTAAAAAAATATTTTGAGTAATTATATCTTTTCATTTGATATTTAAATTTTAAAAAAATAGTTTTTTCAAATTTCGTCGAACTCGGAAGAGAACACTTGAAGTCAGTTTGTCCAGAGCACGATGATTCAGCGTGGACGAAATTCTTGCGTTGGATTATTGAGAAAGAGAAGAATAATATTGATGAACCGAAAATAAAAGAACGAGTTAAGAAGAATATTGTTACTGAGGAGAAGAACTTTGATGACGATGTATGTAAATGGGAGTTGACTTGCTGTGAGATAAAGATGCAGGTAAAGTTTTGCGAATAACTCAAGAAATAATAGTTCTAGGAAAAAATATCAAGAGAGTTTGTTTGTAGATCGGAAAATTCTCTACAAAAAGGGTCTCCTGATAAATTTTCCTAAAGTTGATATTAGCGGAGATATTAATGATATATAATTTTGGTAAAATTCTGTAACCAAATTCAATGAATTTAAACATTCCGCGCAGAGTATTTTGCGAATATCTTCGAAACTATTGGGTTAAGGAGAATTCATCAAGAGACATTTTTTGTAGCCAATAAAATTCTCTACAAAAAAGACCCCTTGACAAATTTTCCTAAAGCCGCTCACTCCAAAGATATTTATAGAAGAATTCTGATCAAAGTTTTCAACGAATTGCGTTGAATTGAACAGTTTATATTGTATTATTTTACAACCATTAGAAATTTATTGTGAGGAACTTTTCGTAGCTCGGAAAATTCGTCTCTCAAAATCTTCTCCTAAAGCCAATATTTTCAGATATTCATAATTTTCTAATATAAAGTTGATGAAAGTCTGATTTAAAAAAATCGATGAATTGAAAAACTTGGTCCAGATAATTTTCTAAATATCTTCCAAACTATTAAGATTAAAATTTCCCACACAACAGATCTCTTGACAAATTCCGCTAAACCCAATAATTTCAGAGATATCTTCAAAGATAAAAAACCCAAAAAATCCACAATTTCATCATCAAGATATTCTACATTTCTAAAGAAAAAAAAATAAATTTAGGATCCATGTGGACCATGCTGTTGCGATATGTACGCAGAGTCTGTTGATCCATGTCCAAATGGCTTATTACCACGTAAAAAACAGACTACATGCGGATGCGATAAGCGAGATACGGTCAAGAGCAGAGCCTGTTGTGACCACTGTAAACTTGAGTTCGAGAGAGCTTGAAATAAATTCCCATCTCTTTATCTATTCTCATTAAAAAACAATGAAAACGAAGAAAAAAATAGTAAATCATCTGAAATAAAGAGACCACGTAAACAGTGAAAAACCCCAGCAATTGATTAATGATCCTCATGACCTTCGATTACTGAATTATGAAATAAAATCCTAGAGTTTAATCTCCATGAGTTAACGAAGCAACGATGAAGTAATGGATTGCGCGAAACTTTCTATTTTTTTTTCTTGCTTTGTTGAAGAAAAAAAAATTAAAAATGAAGAAAAAAAACATCAAAGATGATTTAAAAAATGTTTTATTATTCATCGGCTAACGAATTCATCGATCGTAGATCTCTACACATTCTTTTACGTCGTGATATCATCAACACTCTCCGCATAATTTTTTTCTTTCAATGTGATGTCGGTGGTTGCGTGGGGGAAAAAACGATTTTTTGTTGTAAACTTATTTTCGAGGAAGCCGCCTACCAGTTGTTGCTTTAAAGTTATTCGAAATAGACAAGTTTGAACTCTCCGGTTACCAGTTTAAAAACGGCGTAAACTACCGTTGGTCTTTAATTCAAATTTAAAGGTTTTTTTTACTCTTTCTGTTAACGGTTTCTTCATTTATTTCCTTTATTTTCATACGAATATAACTGACTGGAGAATTTCTGTCGCCATTTCGCGAGAATACTGAAGGAGGTGAGTAATATTTAATGAAATTAATTGTACATTTTTGTTTTGTTTTCTATGCGATTTATTACAAGAGAAGAATTGAAAGAATTCAAGTGATGGAGATTATTTTTATTTGTTTTTTATTGGCGATTCTCTTATTGCATGTACTTTGACGTAAAATCAATGAGGAAAAATGTTTGCTTCAAGCTAAACGTGATAGTTCTTTTTTATTGAAACTTAAAAATTTAGGAGTTGAGGGAATTGACAAGAAAAAAAATCGTTTTCGGGATGACGAAGTTGAGGAATTTTTTAATGTTTTTAAATTTCATTGAGGACAGGAGAATTTGAGTTGAAAAAAGACAGAAAACAATTTTCGCTAGATCGATGGTTATCAACATAACGTGGAATGAACGATTGAATTATTTTTACGAATAACTCAAAAACTATTGGTCCAGAGTGGAATTTATTGTAGCTTTTTCTACCGAAAAATTCCCTGCCTCTCTCATGGAATTATGAAAATTTTTGAAATTCATCAATTTCGGTTTTTTTGAAACGAACATTTTTTTATTTTATTATTTTATGACAATTAAGTTATTTAGTATCATTATTTTTTTTAATTATCTGATGGATTTTTTCGCAGAAATGAAAACAATCGTGTGCTTCCTGTTGGCCCTCCAGGCCTATGGATCCATGGGCAAGGCCATTTCGGATCCAGCAAATTACATGTCACTGCTCGCAGTGTCGAATAATATAAATCAATTTTCAACGCGATTGTATGAGGTATGTGTCGACTAACAATTTATCAGAATGTATTTAAAGGAAATGTAAGTCCATAGCAAAAGAAATTGGTACCTCAATTAATTGATTAATTGAGGTTGATTAATTTAGGGATTTAGTAGTGAAATGGTAGAGAATGGAAGAACTCCAAAAATTATTTCTACATTATTTTGAAAATATCTTGGAAACGGTGGAGTTTAGGAGAATTTATCAAGAAACCTTTTTTGTAGAGCGTTAAATTCTGTACAGAAAAGGTCTCTTACAAATTTTCCATAAACCCACGGGTTTCAGATAAAATCACGGATGAATTCAGAATTTCTTTTAATTGTTTCTTCTCCCCCTTCGCTACTGAGTTAGTACTCTTCATTGAATATCTCAAAAACGACGAGGTTTAGGGAAATTTATCAAGAGATCTTTTTTGTAGAACGTTAAATTTTCTACAGAAAAGATCTCCAGCAAATTTTCCATAAACCTGCGCGTCTCAGAGTTAATCGCAAATGAATTCATAGTTTCTTTTTCTCAACGACTTCGCTACTGAATTAATTTTCTTTACTGAATACCTCGGAATCTAAGCGAGATAGAGAATAATTTTTCCATTAAATTTTTCCGAGCCCTGATCCTCTACAAAGAAGGTCTCCACAAAAATTCTATCTCTCAGATTCCGAGGTATTCAATGAGAACTGAAATAAAAGCAGTTGATTTATTTCTTCCTAACTCATAACCAAATCAATCAATTAATTAATCAATCATTTAATTCAGCAAGTATCAAAAGAACAAAATGGGAATTTCATCGCATCGCCAATTAGTGCATCAATGGTGCTCTCAATGCTGTCATATGGAGCACGTGGAGATACAGAGATTAAACTGAATGAAGCATTAAACACGTTCAAAGATCCGAGCGTGCAAAAAGCTGGAATGAAGACACTCGTGGAAAATTTCAACGTAAATTATTATTTCTCTTTCTCTGAATCATCATTATCTGCTCTTTTTCCTTCTATTAATTATGTTGTTTCTTCATCGATAGGATTTTTCAAAAGTTGATTTGAAATTGGCAAACAGAATTTTCATAGCTGAAAATGTCAGTCCAAAGCCGGAATTCAGAGAAGTTACAGAAGATGTTTTTAAATCGCCAGTGCAAAATGTTGATTTTAACAAAGCCGATGAATCGAGTAAATTGATCAATGATTGGGCTGAAAAACAGACAAATTCAAAGATTAAAAATCTTGTTACGCCAGGTGAGTGATTAATGAGGCAATCCATTAATTTTCATTAATAAAAAAATAAAATATTGGAAAAAAAAATTCTTGGTATTTATGGACAATAATTGGAGGATTAAATTGTCGTGAATTACTTACAGATGCTTTGAATGGTGATACTAGCATGGTACTTGTCAATGCCGTTTATTTCAAGGGCAATTGGGCAACAAAATTCAATAAAAATTATACAGTTGACTTACCGTTCTATTTGGAGAATGGGACAATTGAGGAAGTACCTATGATGCACGCGTTTGGAGAATATCGTTATGGTGAATTACCAGAATTCAAAGCCAAATTTGTTGAATTACCTTATGAGGTGAATATCAATTATAATTGATTCCCATTGTTTCATTTTAGGAAAATTTTTTGAGAGACTTTTTTCAAAGAAAATTTTGTCTCGATGAATCTCGTGAAAAAATATTCAAGTTTTAATTCACTTGATTATGAATTTTGTTCTTTTTATTTTAAGAATTCGGAATGGAGTAGGCTTAGCAGAATTTTTGAGAACTTTTTTGTAGAAGATTTTGTGGGCGACAAAAAAGGTCTGATAATTCTTGTAAACCTCATATTTTTTAAATTATTCAAATAATATTGAAATTCTAATTCATTGGTTATGCAATTTGTTCCTTTCATCAATTTCCAGTCAATTATGAAGAAGAAAAATAGATTTGAAATGTTTAAAATGTTGAAGTTTCTTCTGTTTCGTTTCTCTTATTTTGCAAATATCTTAAAAACAAGGAGGTTCGGCAGAATTCTTCAAGAAAACTTTTTTGTAGAGAATTTCGTGATCTACAAAAAAGAATTTTCGATAAATTCTTCTGAGCCCAATATTTTCCAAGATATTTGACAAATATTGAAATTGTAATTCATTGAATATGAAATTAGTTTCTATCATTCTGCAAATATCTTGGATACTATCAGATTTAAGAGAATTTATCAAGAAACCTTTTTTATACAGAATTTTATGAGCTACAAAATAGGTTTCTTGACAAATTCTTCTAAACCCAATATTTCCCGGTTTATTCTCAAAAAACCAAAATGAACTATTGATTCAAATAGGAAAAACTATTCATCGTTTGAATTTCCATCTTTACAGAGCACTGACATCAGTGATGCCGTTAGCATGTTCATAGTAGTACCAGAAGATGTATTTGGATTGAAAGAGCTCGAGGAAAATTTATCGAAATTACCGCTAAGTCGTTTATTAACTGGTTTATTTGGTGATGTCAATCTCTTCGTCCCAAAATTCAAAATTGAATCGGAAATTGATTTTAAAACCCCATTGAGCAATATTGGATTGGCCAATATATTCGATAATAGCGCGGATTTCAGTGGTATTGTTGATGATAGGCCACTGAAGGTCAGTAAGGTCGTACAGAAGGCGTTTATTGAAGTTAATGAAGAAGGAAGCGAGGCAGCAGCAGCAACGAGTGAGTATTCCTTGCATTTTTCATAATTAAATTTTTATTAACGTGTTTGTATATTTCTTTATGCTCTTCAATGCTTCCACATGTCTTTCTCCAGCTTTCATCCTATTATCGAACGTTGACAATGCCCTTGTATGAAAAAAATAATTTAATTATCATGAAAGTACGAAAAATTACGTCGCAAAAATTCCAATAAAAATTCTTCCCAAATGTGTTTCTTTAGAAATCGAAAGAATTTCTTAATCATGAGTGAAAAAGTCACGTTCCGAGGAAACTTTAATTGTCACAAATTCTTTGAACAAAATTTTCCACGTAAAAATGAGAGAAACAACGGAAGAGTTTGAATTATTAAAATTCCAGAATTAAATTCAATAGTGAAGAGGTAAAAACATTTTTTGAAAATATCTCGGAATTAAAGCGAGATAACGAAATTTTCATAGAGACCGTCTTTGTAGAGCACAAAAAGACTTCAAAGAAGTATCAATGGAAATTTTTTGATCTACCAGATTCCAAGATATTTCAGAAAGAATAAAGAAAAAATATGGAATTCACGTCAAATAAAAATCAATTGGCCGTTTTAAATTCTTCGCTATTAAATTTTAAACGAAGTACAATTGCAAAACATTTTCCATTCAAGGCATACAAATTGTAACGTTCTCCTCGGCGCACGAGCCATACGAATTCCATGTTAATCGTCCGTTTTACTATGCTATTGTGAAACGTCTGAATGAAAAGGATAATGGAGTTGTATTGTTTCATGGACATTATAAAAACTAAATTGAAATGAGGTGAGTTTGGGTGAAGAAGAAATAAACAAAAAAAAAAAGAAATTCACGGCTTGAAGTGCGACTGTTCAATGTTTGAATGTCTGAATCTGGAAAAGAAAATAATAACAATTTAAAAAAAATAACAAAATTAATAGCAATAATTTTTTTATTGAAGCTATGAAAAATTTGAATGAAAAAAAAATTATCATTATCATGTTTCAGACGTTGGAATACAAACCAAGATTGGCGCGCCTGAAGAAAAAAAACC
This sequence comes from Aleiodes sp. PSUC_FEM 10030003, assembly GCA_018902275.1. Taxonomy (NCBI): domain Eukaryota; kingdom Metazoa; phylum Arthropoda; class Insecta; order Hymenoptera; family Braconidae; genus Aleiodes; species Aleiodes sp. PSUC_FEM 10030003. The sequence goes on from JABSMS010037746.1 coordinate 18,921, forward strand.
AATTCACTTTGTTGTTAATAGACCATTTTTATCAATAATCGCAACGCAGGATTCAATTGTATTCATGGCACGTGTCGTAGAACCACTTTGTTAAATATAAAATTTCTTCAATCACGTAACACAAATAAATTGGCATTTTCATTGCCAAAATAAATTTTTTGAAAAACACATAGAAAATATTTAATTTTTATTGTTAAATTACGATTATTTTTCAGAAATTATTGCGAATGTATTTGAGATTATCAAAATTGGGAAATGATAATAATAATAATAATAGTAATAAAGAAAGGTATCTTTCTCACATGATAAATCTTCGTCTCAATTATTTTTAATTAAATTTAATTCAATGATAAAATGAATTAATGCTAAATAATAATGAAATGTTAACAAAATTGTCAATTATAATTGACGAATAAATTTTTTCAATTTTGAAATGGAAGACGATTAAATTGCATGAATTATTATTCTCAACGAAAGTCAATAATGAAACGAAAAAAAACAGTTTTTCGAGTTTTTTTGGAATACCTCGGGATCTGTGAGAGATAGTGGAATTTTTCTTAACCTTTTTTTGTTGGAGAAAAACAGATCTTCAAAAAAAGTATTGATAAAAATTTCTCTATCCCTCTAAGTTTAGAAAATATTCTCCAAAAAACAATGGCAAGTATAAATCACAAAATAAGAATTTAATTTCGACGTTACTTTTGAATCTAATCGAGATGAAAAAAATTGTTATCCCACAAAAATTTCCTATCTCAATTACATTCCGATATTTTTAAAAGAACTGGTTCCAAACCAAAATCAAATTGTCGCGTTTCAACCCACGCGAATTCAACCAAATAAATCATTGAATTATGATACAATACAAGCAGCTCCATTCTTCAAATTACCACCGCTTGTACCATTAGAAGTCAACGAAGTTTTACGATAAGTCGTAGTTGTATCGAGATACTCATCATTGTCCTCGGCATCCGAATCGACATTGCGATTGTGTTTACCACTTTCCTTTTCCGGATAATTATCATATCCATACTTGTCAATCATCTCACGTTGCTTTGACCCTGGCTGATTGGCCTTGCGCGGAGGTCGTTGTCCCCGTTGTTGAACCCTTTCATTGTCCAAAAACTCGTTTTCCCTCGGATGACGATTGGCCTTCAGAATTTCCGCATTGAAGCCAATTGCCCTGAACCGTTCCTGCTCATCATTATGTGGCATAACATCATCATTATCACGATAATTTACTTTCGGATTGACAAAACCCATTGGATAATTCCCTTGAACCCTCGCCGGCTCGTAATTCTGCTTCTCGACGCCATAAGAATACCGATCTTTTAGCCATTCTTTGGCTTTGTTGTATCCCTGACGCTGCACATAATTATCATAGAGCGAGGCTGGTGGAGGTGGTGGTGTCGGTATTTGTGTTTGAATTTCTCTAACAGCTGCATTCTTCCAGCGTTGACTCTGCATCACCAGTTGCGCTAATTGTTGAATCGTTTGCTTCGGCACGTCTTCAGTGGCATCGATTCTCTCCAACTCTCTCTCCCTCTTTGCTTCGACTTTGGCTGGCGTTGATGTGTTCAGACCCAGTGCCTGTCCGAGGTTTCTCAACCGTTCAAAATCCTCGGCTTGACCGCTCAATAATTCGTCTCCCACTGCTTTATTCTTGTAGTTATAAATCGGAATGTATCGTGACCTCTCCTCAGCTTTCTTCTCGATGTCGAGGAACGTAGCCGTTAAAATCGACGCTGCCGACGGAGCCTTTGGTTCTTTAGGTTCAACTGAATCGAACAGCTGTCTTCTTGCTGGCTGTGAATCTATCTTCTTGAGCGGTTCATCGAATTGGATTTGCCGAGCATTTTCAACGCGTTCCTCCATGAGTTTTTCGCATTGTAAAAATCTTTCGGTCTCTGTTATCAATGTTTTGCCGCTGATAATACCATCGTGCGTCATCGCAATGCGTCTCTCTGCCGATGACTTTGTTCTCCAGTCATTAATGACACCAGCACGTAAACCGTTCATTTCTTTCTGCGCCTGGACGAATGGCGATGCAGAAACTGGTCCCAATTTCGTCCAAATCGTACCAGGTTTTGTTGGCCTGATTACACCTGGCTTTGTTGTTACTGGAGCCTGATTGACGAGTTCTATATTCGATGATGGACTTGTGCACGGTACTCTGCATGGTTTTGGCGGTACAAGGTCCAATTTTGGTGGTACAGCGCCGGGTTTTGGTGGCGGTGAGAAGCACAGTGGAACTGAGTTCGTCAGAGTTGGCGCTGCATATGTCTCTGTTTCTTTTGTACTCGATGATCCACTTTTATTCAATACCGTAGCATGAACAACATTCATCAATTGATCAAGACGATTCTCAAGACGCTTCTGACGATCTTCATCACGATCTAATATTCTCGATACCATTGAGTCTTGCGCAGCTAATATTTTATTAACAACTTCGCTCTGGGATGTTATTGCATTTATCATGAATTGCTCCAATTTCTGGACTTTCTTCTTTCTCACTGGTACATTTGGAGGTGGATGTGGCGAGTCTGTTTTTGTATCCATCAAACCGTTCTCTGATGGACTCCGTGAATCCTCGATGAATTCAATCGACAGTGTGTCGTCGTTGAATGTCGCGTTGTTTGTTATTGTCGTTGTGTTTACTGGGAACATGTCGGCGTCTTGGTCATAAGTTTCGTTCAGATTATGAACTTTTGACAGTTTTGGTTGATAAAATGCTTCATTCAAATTTTGTCCTATCTCGGGATTGTAATTCGATGGGCGTAATTTATAGTTTCCGTTGTTCTCCGAATTTTTGCCGTTAAGTGGAAGAAAATTCTTTTGACACTGAGGGGGTTGATGAATGTCCATGCGTTCAGTTAACGCGCATTGCTGCAATTGACTCTGGATTCTCGCCAGATTTGTGGACATTCTCGTTGGCTGCTGATACATCATATTTTCCTGGAGATAATTCCTCGACGGTACATTACCGATGTTTAAACAATAATCCATGTTCGGTTGCTGCATGTCAATTTGATTGCCCATATAATTCTGCGACAATTGATTCCTCAGCAACATATTCTCTTGGATTATCTGATTTTGGACGTTTTGAACGGCATTCTTTAGGGGTACTTCGGAGAATCTGTTGGTCTCGAGGGAGTTGTAGCGATAACGTTCATCCGGCAGTGATCGGCGGCAACTTTTACCCATACTTGCTCTCAATACTTTTGGCTCGCCGTTTAATCGAGGCTCTCTGGTGATCGGCGGCGATAGGGAACGATGCGGACGCACTAGGACGGTCTCGTTTGATTCGGATGAATCGCCGTAGTAATCTTGACGCTGAATGTACTGCCATGGCGCATGATCTATGTCGACTTGTCGGATCATCGGCTCTGGTGGATCCTCAAATTTGTTCCGTCGCATCAAGAAGTTTGCGTGGGTTTTCGTATCTTTCTCGGGAGATTTCATATTCATTTGGGCGGAATCTGTGAACATAATTTAATTCAATGGTATTTAGTCTTTTAAGAATCACTGGAAATTTCATTCATTCGAAAATATATTGGAGAATGAGTGAGATTGAAGAATTTTTGTGGAGAATTCTTCGATAACAGAGATTTTAATAATTGAATGCAGTGAGCTTTCAGGGTAATTGGAAACAATGACCTTGAAATTATTGAAATCATTAGGGAGAATGATTCATAATAAATAATTAATTAGAATGATAGGATAAGTGGGATAATAAATGAACGGGTACCATTGAATGAATGAAGCTTGTTTTTAAATGGAATAATTGATTTTAGTATATTTTTCTGTGATTTCTTTGCATTTTTAAGCGATATCTTTGAAAAGAAAATCACTTTGATGCTTATTAGCTTCGCATTAAACTTTCCGTATGGGAGAAAATATACGTTCATTGGTACAATTGATTTTTGTGAAAAAAGAATTGAGAATTTTTTAAATACTTCACAATTTCGAATAAACATCCTTAAAAGGTATCAATGAAGAAGATATATCTTTTGTATTTTCAGCCACTCGAACATGCAAACTTGGAAATTCTGTTTTTGAGCCTTCTATCTTCTTTATACGCAAAGTTTAGTATTAATCCTAATGAAGAACTGGAATAATCGCTCATTTCAAACAAATACCATTCTTTAAGCTGTAACGGAAGGCTCTGAATCCCTTGAATTTTCAAACCAATTTTTTAATCATATTGATTAATTGTTCTATAATGCAAGAGTGCCAACGACTGCTAAAGATAACTGGAGACTAGATGCTCCTCTCATTTTATAAATGAGAAAAGATCAATGTCGCTGAATAATGACTTCGAAAATTCGTAACTCAATGGACTTTATTACCCTTCAACGAACAATTTCATACGATTTCACCATGACTTCAAAAACAATTCATTCGAAAATTGAAGTGATTTCTCATGAATTCAAATTGATTTCTGCCTAATGTCTCGCCATTTCAGCGAAAGAATTTCTAAAAAAAATTCTTTAATTCTCTCAGACTCTCATATAGTTCCGGAAAGCATTCTTCTCTCTCCTCTCCAATTTCTCATTCATCATTCACCTTAATTGCCGCACGAAACGACTGTTCGCTCCAAATTGCCGAATAGCTACAGACAAAAAAAAGTGAAAGTAAAAACAATGAAACTCACCAACAGTATCAATTCCCCCATTATCCGTCTCAACGTCTCCCTCAGTATCTCCATCCAATTTACCAGATCTCTTCTCCTCCAAAACTTTATCAATTGATTCATAATAACGCTCTACACCAGCTCTCGTCCCCGTTTTTTTTGCCTCACGATAACAAACCAAAACCTGTTTCATTCTTGATCTGCATTGTCTCGCGGTAACTTCGTAGCCCTTTTTTCTCATGTACTTGGCAATACTCTCCCATATCAATTGGGGTTTAACTGTATACTCGAGTTGCTTTTGGACTTGTCTGTCTGTCCAAACCGATACGAGAAGCGTCGTACTCTCTGGGGTCCATTTGTATTTATTGTTATCACTCGATTCGCTCATTTTCATTTGTTTATCTTCTCTTTTATTCCTGGAAGAAATCGTAAAACGTAATTTGTTTAAATAATTATAAATTTACTCATTGAAATATTAAATTCCGTGAATTTGTTGGAAAAAATCGAACGCCGAAAATAAATCAATTTTATTTGTTATATAAACTTTGTATTCTAATGATTTATTGATTCGTAATAAATTCTATAATTATCATAATAAATATAATTTCATTATTACCTTTAGATATTAACTGCTAACGATGTTTATATTGCACAATCAACAACGTTTTTTAACGTCCCACACAGTGTTTTTTCATCACAGCAACCTGTTGCATAGATGCAGCACGATTTCCAAATATTATTCTCATTAAATGTATGTAAAATAATCACAAATGCTCAGCACCTGTAATGTCCGTTACACTATCAACAAAAAACTTGCTCTATAGTGCGTGATATAATAATGCCTTGGGCATTACCTGTTTTGTTTTGTCTCCGTGTTTCTTTCTCCGTTGCACTCTGTGAAATGGGATGCAGGCGATTTAAACTTTGTCGAAAATCCCAACGGTCAACAAATATTTTGGGCAGTTTTCAATCGACGGATGAGAATTTTTCTGGCGTCCTCAAAGGACCATTCACAATGGAAGAAATGTAGAGATGCGAGATGAAGATGGAAATCACTGAGATAATTTTTAGTTCTCATTGGCTGCGCATTTTATCCTCCTACTATATAAAAGACATGGCATGTACATCTCGAATTGAACAACGCCATCTTGAAAAGTCGAACTTGACATTTCGAATTAGAGATGAGCGCCATCTC